>JAQGBD010000269.1:0-37313 GCA_034698165.1 Punctoribates punctum | reverse complement strand
TAGTCGAAAAAAGTCGATAAAAAGTCGGAATTAAAATACTCCTTAGTATGTGATTCGGACACATCCGAGTTCTTAGATCGATAGGACTGTCCATTAAGATCTTGAAAACGACTAACTTTTGCTTCTCTGATTATAAGCCTATAATTGAACAAAAAATATAGAAAACATTTTTTGAAGAAATTTCAATAATTTATTCATTAATTGATAGCAATTTCAACACTGAATAGAAATAAGAGATTAGAAAATAATTTAATTTAATAAATATTTATATCATTTGTTTGACTATAACTTAATTTTATTTATAAATAATTTGTTTTTAAGAATTATTTTTCGTGAGATTCCAAATGTAGTGAAACCTCAACAGCCATTCTTTAGGGAACTCCTCTGAGATGATGATTGTGGCGGTGATAACAGATCTGAGTATTGGTGCAATACTTCCCGAAGAGATCGGTTGACTTGAACTGAGTTAGAAGTGGTGCAGTCAACTATGTGTGGGTACAGACCTATCAATAGATCCCAGACTTGAGGCTCAACGCTATCGATCGGCGCTTTCTTTAGTGAGACTATTAATGTCGCCAAAGCTTTCAACACAAAAGATATTTCTGCCATTCTGTGCCTTAAAATGGTTCGGTTTATATATATTCTTATATTACATAATGGACTCTAATACCTGGGCAGAGGACAGGGACATAGTTTCTCGTCTTCGACATATCTGATGACTACTTCATTGAATCGCTGAAGTATTGAAGTGACGGCCAGTTTGTTAACGATTCCAATGCTATGGTCGGGAGTGAAGTCACCGCCAGAGTTCTGAATGAAAAGACCCGGATTTCCTTTTGGGCCCAAAAATGAAAACTGAAGTAAAGTCTCAAAACAGGTTCGGGCGAACTCTTCCCTTAGTTTTCGCGTCGATTCTGTATCTTTCGATTTATTAAAATTAATTATTTTTAAACAAAGACACGTTAAATGACTGACCGACGGGCGAACTGTTAGTCGCCGAATGAATGGACCCTTTATTCAAAAGCGAAACGATTTGCAAAACAAATTCTTTGGGAATCTGTGCGGCGAACGGCATAATTGAATCCCGAATCAGTTCCACGACTCTGACATCTAACGACTCATCAAATTGTTGTTCTTCTAGTGTTTGAGTCGACGCCGGCTTTGAGGCCGGAAATAGAAAGCCTTCGAAAGAAAGGGCCAAATCCGCCCAAATTCGCGTAAAGTCGGACACTATTGTGTATTGAATTAAATAAATAAAATGAAAAATTCCTAAAAATCAGTCTAACCATTAGCCCGCGCCACAGGAAGACCTATTTGAAGGACTGTTAACAATGCATTGACGGCCAGTTTCCAAGTGGTTTGTGATGGACAGCAATACTTCATACATAACGGCATTTTCAATGTCTGTATTGAAATTAAACTCAATTAAAACACAATTGAAATCAATTTTCGGACAAAACCTTAATAATTGAGTGAAGAATATGACTCTTAATGACAATCGTTTCGTTGGCTGTCTTTTGATAGAGAGATAACGCGTTCTTTAGAGCTCTTTCTCCAAAAGCAGTGTAAGTATTGGCGTTAATCACAGACGTCTCAGCCTTTTAATAAAAGAGCAAGTTCAATTAAAATCTAAGTTTTATAACATTTGTTTACTAACGTTAATAAATTGAGGACTGATTTGAGAGTTATTAGAGAAGGTTTGCAAATGAGGCGGAACTGAAAACAATTATCGGAATTACAATCTTTTCAATTAATTCAATAAAATCTCACTTATATTAACCGAATAATAGGAAAGGGCTAAGTATTGGTTGAAAATTGATGGCAAAAGAGGATAGAGCTCAGAGTCGACTAAGATTTCCTTCTGAAGTGTTTCCAAAACAAAAAGAATATTTTCTTGTAATGGAGTCAATGGTTCGCTCATTGTTAGGGACATCATATACGGTAGACTCGCGTCGGAGTTCATTAATGGCACAGATATTGCATTTTGTAATACAAGCGATAGTTTGAAGAAATCCCTACAAATGAGACAAATATTGAGAATTTGGTTTCGAATAAATAAGTTTATGAAACCTTTCAGAGAATTTATGCTTAATATGAATGAATAAATAGGGAAATATCTGAATCAGTGAAGTCAGAAATGCTTGCGATGGGAGGTATACCGAACTCAGCTCTGAGTTCTTATTTACGTCTGAACTCTCTCTGAGAATGTCTTTGATTTGTGTCGTCGTATATCCAATATTATACCTAAAGTATTGAATCAATTCAATGATTGGATCAAATAAAGTGAGAGTTCATGCAAACCATGAATTCCAAGCCGCGTCCCAAAGAGATTGGGACCCATTTTGTTCTGAGTCACGATTCGCCACTTTTGTCAAACAAAGAATTTCTTGAAAACATTTGAGGGCTGAGAGCGAGACCTCAGTATTTCGGCTCAAAGCAGAAGTCTCTATGAATTCGAGGAGAAGAGTCCACGTCTTATAAAAATCTTCGGTATTTAAGAGAAGGTCCAGTTTTAAGCTCAAAATACGGGAAACACCCGAAAGAACTAATACTTGAGTTTCGGACCTAATTGTGGGGATCGAAGAAATCAATTGAAATAATTATGAAATGTTAGAAACAAACCATTGTTTCTGAGCTGTATTTCTTGAGTGGTGTATAATTATGGCCGAACCCCCGCTTCCCATGAGTTTACTGTCAGTTATTTTATCGCTTGAAGCGGAACCGGACAAAGCTTTTACTCTTTCCAAAAGTGGAAATAAAACGTTCCAAAGAACTGCTTTCCAAGTATTGGCCTCTAATATAGATCCGTGAGTTGTCAGAGTAGAGAACAGGGTTTGTGCTGAGCTCTTCCGCACAGAAGCTCGAGTGTCAATACATAAATCACTAAATAGAATATAAGTTTGATTTGATTCCATTAAACCCTTAAAAGTTGGAAATACCCCAATCGAGTGAAGAGAGCCATCCATAAGGAATCGAAAAGATTTGATGGTTTTTGATCACTGTTTTGATCCGTTGTTTCATTTGATTCCTGTTTAGTAGAGTTTTGTTCCAAAAGTGATTTGATTTTGTTTTGATTTGAGTGCAAATAATCGGCGATATTCCACAACAACCCGATCGCAGTCAGCGATACATTCAGTTCTTGTGTTTGAGAACCAAATTTAGCGGTCGTATCGACGCACAGAATAAGACAATTCGATGGAATCAAAGCCAGAAAATCAGCGATAATTAACTGAAGGCATTGGAAAGAGAGTCGAACCAAATTCTCATTCTGTGTCTCATTTATAGCACCGACCACTTCGAAAATTTGTGGCCAACCATAAGTTAATGAGTCGCCACAGGATTGCAAGATCTGAAGGGTGCAGTCCAACTGCTTCTGACGGATATCTGTATGACTGATGAAAGACAACTCTTGGAGTGGCGCCAAAAACATAAACTGTTTCACTGAAGTCGTGTCCTTATTATCCGCTTCTTTTGAGTCATGCGTTGAGTCATTGTTTTGAGTCAGAGTTGACTTAACTATTATTCAGACTTCAGTTAATTTGTATTCAACTTGAAATAGGTATCTCACCTAGATTGCAGAGAGCCTCAACGCCCCACTCACGCATTTTGATATGAGGGTGGGTGCAAACTATTAATTAATCGTTTAAATCAATAGCACTCAGAATAAAACCTCAAACCTTCTAAAAAGTGTGAAGTGATTTGTTTCCAAATGATGTCGATTCGGAATAAGTTAACGATTGCGGTCTCCAAGAGCTTCGCGACAGCGAACTGATTCACAACACATTCATTCAAATAACTCTAAAACAATAAGAATGAGAAACTTACTAAAGATGGCTCCCGATTATTGTACGCGATATCCATTGACTCCTGCGATAGTCTCACCAAAGCGTTGACCAAATTTAAAAGCGATTCTCTTCTCAGATATCTGTTAAACAAATCAATCAGTTTTTGGCCAATAAAACAAAAAATAAAACAAAAAATAAAACAAAAACAGATTTTTGAAAATAAAAGCAAAAGTAATGCGAATATTAAGAATTGTGGCATAAAAGCAGACTTTTGTCACTTACTGAGAGCTCTGGAAAACCTGTGACAACAGATCCCCTACAGAAGCATAACTGACAGACAGAGTGAGAAGGGATTGGAGTTAAAGACAATTACATTAATAGGTCTTTAGTTGTTAACAATTAAAAACTAGAGAGAGTTTGTTTGAATACTCACTGAGAAGACTCGAAAAGTCGCGATAACATAGTGGACAGCATCGGCAGGTCAGACATCGCTGCTGTTGTAATTAGTGCATTGGTGGAGGCACCGGCTTCGGTGCCCGTTCGGCCCACTTTCAGAAGACCGCTATTTGTCGGTTTGAGTCCCAAAATCCAAACCAAGTGCTGCAAAGTTGTGAGGATTATGTGCCACGACTTCTCACTCAGAACTGATCCGTGACTATTGGCAACACTCAGAATAGCTAACGATTGAAGTAAATTCAACGATAATTATAATTTATAGCAATTAAGTGAAAGGGCTTACCATTCATGCACTGAAGGTTTTTTGAGGTAAGCTTTTGAAGAAAAGTCAGAATTAGTATATCATATGAAAGTGGTTATGAGCTGACCATAACAGGTCCCTGTTGTACATTCTGTGGCAAAGATGGTGAGGGCAGAGGTGTGCCCACAGCTATCACTTGTTGACGGGTTTCACTCGAATCGTTTGCACTCAGATAAGAGCCGGAAGTGTTTTGAGAATTTTGTTGTGAAATCAAATTCGTTATATTAATGGCATTCGTTGTATCGAAACTTGTTTTGCGACCCGTTTTGGAGTTACTCTCAGTTTGGCTCAGATTTAATACCGAAAGCGTGTAGTTTGGAGGCAGAGAAGACTTACAGATGGAGGTTAAGGTGGCGTCTCTCGCCTCCTCCAACTCATATATACCGTAGAGACCGGCTGTTGTCGACGAACAGATTTTAACAACAAATCGGAGCAAAATATAACAAAATATATATTTTACCCAATTTTTTCATTTTGTCTAAAATGAGTTCAGTCACCGACTCATCAGTTGATGCGTCCAACAGAAGAGAAAAAGCCCCTAAAATACCACAACATCTGTAAATATATATATATATAAAAGATTTGATTAATTCTCAATATATTTATAATTAACTTAATTGAGAGATACTTACGAAGCGCTGAGAAGATTCTCGTGAAGAAGTCGAGTCTCTTCACTCATATTATTGATAACTTCTAAATGTTGGATAACATCTTTGACATTCTGTACGTCTGAATCGATTACATTTGTTAAACAGTTAACTATTTCTAATACACAGGCAAAGGCTGAAGACAGTCCATGACCTTCAGGAGCCGGCGGAGCCTCTAATTTGTCCAATTGCTCGATAAAGAAAGGCTTGTATTTGATTTTATTTGTATTAAAAAGCAGTGGAATATAAACTCCTCTCAAAAGGAAGGCCGGAGTGGGACTATTCGTATTTGAAAGAGAACTCATGGATGAATTGATCGAAGAATTGGAAGCGGAGACAACACTCGGGTTTGAAGTGTTGTTATTATTGACGATCGAAGCGATCAGACTTTGAGTGGTAGACGAGTCCACAAAAAGAAACTGAGATTTTATGTAAATACATAACGCGTTTACGATATCCCTAAATATTTTTGAGGAGTGGGGCTATAGAGAGGACACAACACAAGACAACAATCAATTTTAATTCATTATTATTGAAAGTTTTAAGAATTCTTACTTTCATGTCATAGAACCGACACAAACAGCTGCAGAATAAAACAGTGGTCAGTAAAACCCTGAAACTAATCCATTTGATTACCTGATGAGTTGTGGCTGGATCATTTTATGCAGTGCTTCCAAAGCCATAGACCCTAAAGTAATAAATGTTAGTAAAGATTATGTCTAATAATAGGGGCAGACATACGCTGCCAAATAGGTTTGTCCGGTTCCAGTGATTTGATTAAAAGAGACAAAAATATTTCGCTTTCGGTTATCTGTAAAAGAAATTAATAATTAAATAAAAGGTTTGTTTGAATTTGAAGGCAATCCATACCAGCATTGTATAAAACTTTTGGATCAAAACCGATACAATTCTTAAGAGGCGAACAGTTATCGGCCAAAACGGTTTGTCTGTCCCCTGAACTGCATTCGTCTGTAAATTTAATGCCTGTGTTCGCAGTTTAGTGTTTGGAGAGAATAACTTAATCACTAACTGACAGACCCTTTCCTTTAACAGGAAACTGAACTCTTCGTGCTTTACAAACAAACAAACAATTAATTAATTTTCAAACCCTTTTAAATCAATTGTAAACCTTATAGAAAACATCAGGAAATGAGATGAATATCAGTTCTAAGAGCTCTAACCCGAAAGTTCGGGTCATTTCTGTGAGACCTGTCAACCAAAAGGGTTGCTCCGCATTAACCAATTGAACCAAATCCTAATCGATTGGCAACAAAAAAAATTATTGGACTTTGTTTTCGAGGAAAAAATTGTTTACTCACTTGAAAGAAGAAAAAGGCGTCAGAAGCGGACGGTTCTAACGAAATGGGGGTATATTTGCCAGACTTGATGTCATCAAACTTAATGTCGTGGACTTTGTTCGCTATAAATATATTGATTCGTTTTAAGACAAAAATAGATTCATTTGATTGAAACTAACATTCATTTGGCGTTTTGTCTTCGGTTTGGACTCTTTCGAAAAGAGCCGAAACTAACTGTCGAATAGTGGCCGACGCCGTGTTGTTTGTCGTCGAGTTCTTAGTGAAGTGTAGTCTAAAGCAGAGGGAAAGGGCTTTCGCCAGACTCTCCCCTTTTACTAAGCTATTGGTTGTTATCAATAAAGTGATTGTTTGCAACACTTTTAGTTCTTCGACACCGCATTCCATTAAATTCCACAAACAATTCAGAAGATTATTGGCCGCAGACTATGGAGTGAACAGAATATTAGCACTTCGTTTAAGAAAGGGATGAAGTGATCCTTACTTCGGACACGGCTTCAAATATGATTAGCTTTTGAATTGCATTCAACGAAATCTGAACCATTTTGGAGACTTTAGTATCACAACCCATGAAGAATGGTTCCAATATATCCGGACTTTCATTCATTAAAGAAATTCTTAAGTTTTGTTGTCTTTTGGAAACATTTCTAATTTTAACGATTCCTGATTCTGAAGCCTTTTGACAGACAATAAATCAGTTACAGAGATATTAACCGCTTTGATGGCAAACCTCTTTGATGGGGTAGTGCTTCTTCTTGGCCTCAGTGGCCAACTGTTGATAATATTGCTGAACAGTCTCCAGAAGTTTTCGTTCGTTTGGACTCAATTCAGACATGTCTTACAATTTTGTTTATTTAGTAATCAATTATTTCCTGATATCAGAGAAAATATCACAAAAAGTATTTCAAATCATTAAAAGTAATGTATTTTCTGACATAAAAGTGAATTATTTAAAATTTATAACTAATTAAAAATTAAAAATTGGTTTTTGTTTACATGAAGTTGAGAGAAGTGACACATCATGTCATTCATGTCATTCATGTCATACACTGTTTATACCGATCACTGATCACAACATATGATTCAATGCTCTAACAAAATACGTCCAAAACTTGGGCCAAATATTTCGCATATTTTTCACTTTTTAAAGTTCAAAGTTTTGTTTAGGATTGGCTTCAACTCAATACCCCTGGTTGTTTCCTTTTAGGAATTCGCATCTGATCCGATCAAATAGGAAGAAGACCCCTATATATGACTACGAGTGGAGGGGAGGATCTCTAAGCGAGTTATTGGTTGTTATCAAATGAGAAAAAATTGTTTTCCGATCAATCGTTAAAAGCGTTTCGTTAGATAAACGACAGGTTTTTATAAATCAATTCTAATAATGAGTAAAACGATGAGAAACAGCCAACCGGTGCGGACTCTCACCGAGAACTGTGGCCCCACTTTTTCCACATCATCTGATCCAAGAGTGGATTTTTTCTTTCACATTACTGAAGATGCGGCAGAAGAGAAGACAATCAGCTTATTGTCCGAATCGTGGAAATGCCATCCATTGGACACTTTAAAGTTGGTCGCATTCTTACGGGACTGTCGTAATGGTAAAGGAATCCGAAGACAATATCACATGTGTTTGGTTTGGCTCTTCGATAACCATTACAAGACTTTGAGCGCCAATTTGGACCAATTGGTTGATTTCGGTTATTTCAAAGATTTACTTCATTTGCTTATTATTCTACTCTTCGATAACCTGATCCCCGAATATATGGCTTTCGATGACGGGAAGAGTAAAGCAAAAAATCGCGAGAAGAAGAAGAAGAGATCGTTTCCTGTTTACGATCGACTTGTCTTAAGATATCAAAGGGAAGATATTAAGCGGCGAAAGAAAGCCATAAAAGCCGCACAAAAATCAGACGAAACCGATTCTGTCGAACCTAAAGATGACCAAAAAATGGACTCAAATTGTGAACAAACAGGAGATGCGATGCCAACAGTTATTTCGGTTGCGAACAGGACTGAAGCGCTTGTGGACAGTCGCCGATTATTTGCCGGAAACCGATACAATTCTGATGAAAAATATCGGAAACTTTACGATAAAATTGTCGACATTTTTGCCAAACAATTGCACAAAGATTTGGAGAAAATGAGTAAAAATGTTAAATCAATTTCATTGGCCGCGAAGTGGGCGCTCACTAACTGCCATCACTTCGATAAATACCTATTTATTAGTCGAAGAATAGGAGAAAAGTTATGCCAATTGCTCTCAAAAATTGAAATCATGAGTAACCCCACAGATGTGACCGACTTTTATCAGAGGGAAGTCTGTTCTCCTCTTCGAAAGTATTTGAAAATACCAGAAGTCTATATGTCTGCCCGACTTTGGGCTGACATCGACTACAATCGGGTGGCCTCAAAATGTATGCAAAAGAATAAGTCGTTGTTTATTAAACACGACTCACAAAGATTTGAGGAATTCTTGGCCTCACAAACGACTATAGCGGGGGCTGTACTCAAACCCATTGAATTGGTGGACAGAGGAATGAAAATACTCGATCAGCACATTTACGAACAACCTGAAGAATTAGAAGGTGAACAGGAAGGCCAAAGTGAGGTAGAACAAGGTGAATTACTCCAAACTGAGGATCAGATCCAAAATCCTAAAGACTTAGAGAAAGAAGTTCTTGAAAAGCAATGGCTTTCATTGACAGAAGATATTAAAAAGAAAGGTATTTATAGTAAATTAGTTTAAATGTCAACTAATTTGTGGTCTTTGCTTAGGGGGCGGTCTTCTGGACAACGCAATAGCGGTTTGCGATGTGAGCGGTTCAATGAATGGTCAGCCCATGAGTGCCGCCATTGGCCTAACAATTCTGGTGATGTCGTTATCGTCTGAACCGTGGAATTCACTCTGTATTACATTTGATGAATGCCCTGAATTGCATTCTGTGGACCCAAATGAGACATTCCTCGGGAAATTGAAATCACTCCGAGAGATGTCTTGGGGCGGAACTACTAACTTGAATAAAGTCTTTGATCTGCTTTTATCAAAAGCCTGTGAACAGCGCCTGACTAACGAACAAATGCCTAAATTGCTGATAATCTTCACTGATATGGAATTCAATTCCGCATTTCCGGAAACATCTTTGACTAACTTGGAGGCGGCACACCTTCAGTTCCAATCCCAAGGCTATAAATTGCCGGCCATTATATTCTGGAATCTCAGAGGAAATACAAGTCTGAGCTCAACACCCGTTCAAACAAACGAATTCGGCGCCGCACTAATGGCCGGCTATTCTGGACAGCAATTGGCACTCATTCTAAAGACTGAAGACTTTGAGAAAATGAGTGCCTATTCTTTGATGCGATCAGCCATTGATCACAAACGTTATGCCTCTCTCCTTGTCGTCGATTAATCACTGAATTCCTCAATAATTGTTTTGTTTTCTCATTTCAAGAGATTTATATTAAAAACAAGAATTCTATTTATTATTAATTTTGAGTATTATTTGAAATAATTATTAATTTGAAACAAATTGTATTGAATTTAATAACAAAATCAAAGATTAATTTTTCATATTTTGTTTTGAATTACTGTCCATTGAATTAATAGACTGATAGATGTGATGAGATTCTGCTCCACTTCCTCTCCAACTTCTCTTTGCCGGTCGCGGTTCTACCGGATCTTCAGCCGGTCTCCACTTACCCTCTATTAGTTGAGAGGTGTTTGGAGTTGTCGTGCTTTTGGTTTTCACGGTTTTTTGATCCTTTGAAGTAATTTGATCCAGAACAAATGGAGTTTCCTCTTTGCCTTTATTTTGAGTGGTATTGTCTGCAAAAATCTGTTTTTCAAAGAGTTGTCGCAATTGGTTGTAATCGATTTGTTGCTCAAACGCTGTCTTTGGTTCTGAAAGCGATTTACCATTTTTTGACACTTCCATCGATCGGCTCAATGAATATCCCGAATAGATTTTGTCTATCAGTTCTTCCACATTATCGACGTCTTTATTCTGTTGTCTTTCATTCTTCGGTTCTTTAAGTCCTTCGAAAATATCTTTCTTTTGTCCGGAAGTGTAATCAAAATAAACGGTATTTATTATGTGTTCGATGTCTGGCTCTTCGGGAGTCTGTATTTTCTGAACGTCTGCTATATTCAGCTCAGAGACAATTTTCTCCTTTTTCTCCGAAGAAATTTCACGATATATCTCAGTAACGAATTTCTCCAATTCTTCAATTCGGGTCAAATCTGTGAGGACTGGAGTACTGTCGTAAAAATGAATTCGTTCGTCAGAAGACATAAAACTTGGATTATTTGCTTCTTCTTTGCCATTTCCCTCATATTTTGTCACCTTTTTGTTAGTTTGAGTGGAGGGGCTTATTCCGAAATGATCCAGAGCTTGGTTGTCATCATTGGGCTGATCAAAATTGTAATAACAAGAGATCACTTCCGGAGAGTTCATATGAATTGTTGAGGAAATGTACGAATTCTGTGCAAATTTTCGGTCAGAAGTTTTTGTTTTGGATTTATTCAAAGTTTTGTCACAAATTTGTTGAATTTTAATCGAAAAATCTTCGATTTGGAGATTCGGTGAAATTAATTCTCTCAAATCAGACTCTTTTAAAGTGAAAGGAATCTGATTCTCATTAAGATTAGAGACGAGTGGCCAACACTGACTGTCATCGCTTTCCTCTGAAGACAGTAAGTCTGAACTTAAAATATCTTCGCCGTTGACAGGACTTAATTGAATTGATCCCAAAGACATATCCGATTCAAAATATTCCTTCGAATTCTGTTTAGAATAAATCGAAGAATTCAATGAAAGAAAAGGCGATTCGGTTGAAGAACAAAAGGATTCATTTGCCATCGCTTTGTCAAAGTCTGAAACTAATGGCAAACAATTGATTTTCGGAGACCACAATTCGGATTTGTTTTTCCCAATGAATTCATTTGATAATTCATTGATAGAGTCATCTGTTTGAATGAGTTGGTGGATGTCTTCCAATTTTAATGCCTTCAACGCCTCTTCAAATTGGTTTCCAACAGAATCTGATTCTATTGCTTTGTTTTCCTCTAATTCTTCATTGATTTCACTCATAATAAAGTATTTCTTAAGAATTGGTCAACACTTAAGATAAGTTGAGGTTTTGTTTAACAATTAAGAGTTCAAAAACCGAATCAACTCATAAAGAAGTGAATACTTTTCTCGCGTTTATAACAATTTAACTAAAATTCAAATCTTAAGAGAAAACAATTTTATAAGAATTCAAATCAATTCTATTATAATTTTAATTGAGATCAAAATGAGATCACTTTTGTATTATTCTTTGTCTCTTCTTATGGTGTTTGATTTGAGCAGAGTGAACGGCCAGGATGAAAACTTCTGTGATAGTGAAGCGGTAGTTAGTCGAGCCTTCATTATTGAACGGGACATCTATTTTGGAGACGAAGAAAAACATTGGAAGATGAATGTCGAGAACTTCCGGATTTCGGACAAAGAAGATTATGGCAACACTTTTGGCGAAAGTGAGTCATGTCTTCAACTAATAGTATTAAACATTCAAATGTCGATAATTTGTTTGCAGACATTGAGCTCAAAGTGTTCACAACTGCCGTATATTTCGGACAAATTGAGTGCCAAACCAATTGCCAAGAAATCAATAAAGCAAAGGGTTTAGCGCTGGTCATCGGCAATATTCAAGCGGACGGCGATCCTCGAAATACTGGGTTTAAGGCTTATAGAAAACAACCAAATATGGATCCAACTGCTATTGAAGACCAATCCAAAATGCCCTGGGATCTAACAATTGAGGCAAAGCTTATGGGCGGAGACTTCTGGGTTCAAGAAGTCAATCGTTATGAAGGAATGACTTTCGATGACATGAGCAAGACCATTTATATGGCTACCGTCAAGGAGGATAAGAACATCATTTATTCGCGTAAACTCACTGAGGAGGGGAAGTTTGAAACAGAATTTAGGCCTTTCCAAGCCCAAAAGACTTACACCGGACTCATTGCCTGGAAGGGAAAGATCTATGGCTTAGCCGACAACAAATTCATTCTTCTAAGTTCTGGTAACGATCTCACCGAAAATGAAGAGGTATTTCCTTTCTATTGCAGCCAAAGCTTTAATTCATACAATAGTTTAGTGCCAAACGATTTTTCAATTGCGAATCAGGAAATCCGAGTCCTCTTATGGAGATTTTTGAGAACCCAACCACTTTTGGGGACAACCTTGAGGCCAATAATACTGACAACGGGACAGAACTCCATTCACCTGCAGAAGTGCCTCAAACTCAACCTGAAGAGACTGACACTCCTTCTAAAGAAGATGTGCCGACTCCTGAATTGCCATCAACGACATCCAAATCTGAGTCGAAATCCAATTGGATTATATGGGTTATCGTTGTTCTGGTTATTATCGTCGTAATCATTCTCATCGTTTGCTGTCTATTGTGCTGTAATTATATTCAAGTTTAGTTTGAATGCATTTAATTTTACTGATATTCAGGCAAAAAGTCGGATAAAGGCGAAGGAGCCGACCCTGAGAGTAGAAAATCTAAGCCCGACTCTAAAATTGTTTCTGAGGGCGGCTCTAAAGTAGGTTCTAAGGTAAGCTCCAAAGATGGAACGTCAAGAACTCCGAGCTCTTCCCAATCGTTGAAATCTGGATCTGCTGAGTCAAGCGGTGGATCGCAAGCTCTTCGAAAGGCGTCGTCAAAGAGTGAAATCGAAGCAATGCCTTCAGTCAGATCCAAAACTGAAGTCTAATTTTTATGCCTAAAATTTGATATAATATTTGATTTTCAAAATTATTATTCGATTCAATGTTTTTCCTTTCATTCATATTTAGTAATTAAATATTCATTAAATAAATTTTTGTTTCATTTAAAGTAAATCTCATTTTATTTTAAACGCTTTGAAAGTTCATCGAAAGGAAGACAAATAAAAAAATCTTTTGAAGTGTTATTACATTTGATTCAATTAACAAACGGAATGTTAGCACAGAATCAGTATTTGAATCAAATTAACAAATATTTACAAAAGGATTCAAAACGTTTAATAATATTTACAATTGTTTTAAGACTCTTAACAATCATTCAGTGATTTAAACATTTTTTATCACAAATGAGACAAATCTTTAAATTATTTTCAAAATTCAATGCTTTGCATAAAATTTAATTGAAAAACAGAATTTTATTCAATATTCTTAAGCAAAATATTCTTTTGATTGTATTTCAATATAATCTGATTGTAATTACAATTATTTAAATTAAGTGGAAATTGGGTTTATATTAAAATGTAATTAAATTTTTTGGCCTAAAATTAAATTAAAATTAATTAAAAACTAAATAAAATAAATTAAATTTCTAA
This sequence comes from Punctoribates punctum, assembly GCA_034698165.1. NCBI lineage: Eukaryota > Metazoa > Arthropoda > Arachnida > Sarcoptiformes > Punctoribatidae > Punctoribates > Punctoribates punctum. The sequence continues at coordinate 23,439 of JAQGBD010000269.1, read as the reverse complement.
ATAAATTGAAAAAAACTAAACAAAAACCTGAGAAAAAGAGTCTGGAATTGAATCAAATAAAAATTTGAGAATTAATTTGGATTTGATTTGAGTTAAAAAGTTTAATGAAAAGTGAATTTACTTTCGATTAGAAGAATATATAGAAAGAGATGAGAAGTTTATTCAAAATCAGTGAATAAATTATCGATGAATTTGTCTTATTTACAAAAACAATGACCTAAAGTGTGGACAAATGTATCAGAGATTTGTCACTTCTTTTTCCTGTAGTTGTCGGTTGAGTTCAATGGACTCCCAGTGCAATATATAGCCGTCATTCTCGTAGATGTGCTTCAGTTGTGTACTGCTGTTCGAGTTATTCAAAGAGCCCAATATATGGAGTTGTGACTGATTGGTCTGATTGCCCAGAGCTGCCGAATCGTGTCGCGATTGGTCGCCTACACAGCAGGACAGACAGGAACACTTTTCCACCACTTTTGCGATCACTTCGTCGATTGGATCCAACGAATGCATCCAAAGCGGCAAAAAGTTCCAGTTTTGTAACCGAATCGGTAGAAGACTCGCTCTCTTTCTCTGAATTATATTAATAGCGATCACAACAAAACACGTTAACAGAATGGGTCCGCCAATGGCTATGAGCGCCCATTTGCTGATCATTGACAGAGTGAACACAGTCAGTGGCAATAAGAAAAACATCATAATTAAGTAGAAGACACTAAACCATCGGTAGGTCGCAGTGATATCCCCTAAAAGTCGGGCCAATACTATCGGGAATCGCATAAATGGAATAGGGTAAAAAAGTAGTATTCCAGATATATTGAAAAACAAGTGACAAAACGCCAACTGAAGTGCATTCTTCAGACTACTTGAGTCGGCCGCCAGTGCCGCCAAAATACCTAATCATTTAAATTAAGATTAAATTCAAATATTTGTCTTCGATTTATGCGTTATTGAAATCTATAGTCAGACCTGTGGTAGTGGTGCCAATATTAGAGCCCAGCGTCAAGGGATACATCCTTTCTAAAGATATAACTCCAATGCCAGCTAATGGGGTGAGTGCTGATGTAAATATTGAACTGCTCTGAACCAAAATAGTTAGAACGCATCCGACAAGAATTGCCAAATAGTCGACGAGTATTGAATACGGGAACCGGTAGTCCCTATTAATAGTCTTCTTAATGACAACTGCTATCTGTCCCCTCAGCATAGAGTGCAGTACTTTAACCATCAAAACGAGACAAACGCAGAGCATAACCAGTGATAGGATAAGTAGAACCACTCCAGTGATGGAATCACTCAAATTCAAAATACTGAACAATGAGTCACTTCTTTTGACGAGAGATTTGGCGATTGTGTCGTTTCCACCCGCGATCTCATTCAGCACTTTCTTATCCAACTGAATGATTAGTTTAGTGAACGGTTTCGTCAGTCGGCTCAAGAATTCTGTATTTCCTGATTTTTCAGACTCCCACTGACCAGCGATCAACTCATCGGTCATATACTCCAAGTAATGAGTCGTCGATTCAATGGGCAGAAGTACCAGAACTGTGAGCCAATTGAACATATCGTGGACAGTGGCCGCAGCGAAAGCCAATCGGAACTCATTTCTATCGGTTGACTGCATCAGCGATACAATAGTATTGGTCACAGAAGTGCCGATATTGGCGCCCATCACAATAGGGATGGCCTCTCGTACTCGGATTACTAAAAAAAATAAGAGTTGAATAAATCAATAAATCAAGTCTTGAGAACAAGTTCTTCAGTAGTGATTAAATTTAGTGGAAAAGACTCACAATGGAAGAAACATTGACCATAAATTTGATTAGAATATCTCTAAATGGATCTAGGCAATAATTCAAATGGTGTTAAAAGTCTACAAAACAGGTTTTGATAAATCAATTGAAATTCCGCTCAAATTCTCCAAAATTTAGAATTCACTCAAATTAAAGGCAATAAAAAATTGGGTGAAACTTATGAACGAAAGAAAACCAAGAATTCTTGAATTATCAAACAAATCGACCTTCGAGTTAACTTTGAGTCATAATTTAAAAGCTTTTAGAATCTATTACAATTACAATCGTCCAGAAATAACCTTGCAATGATAGCAATCAATGTACTTACTATTGGACCCAACCATCGTTACCACAATCGACGTGGAAGTGGACGAAGACTGAACGAGCACTGTTACCAAGACACCAATCATAAGGCCTACCACAGGATTTTTCAACAGTTCGCTGTCGGATATTATTTTTCCGGCCGCTCGACTCCCCACCAAACGGAAGGCTGAGCTCAAGAAGTCGAGCGAACAGATGAAGAAATAGAGTAGAATCAGAAGCGATATAAACTTAAAGACATTGATTCCAATCCTCTTAAACTTTTCGGTTCCACTTATTTCTGCCAAAAATATAATTAAACATATGTTAAAATCGGTTAATAAAGACAAACGGAACGGCTATTCAGACCACTCTTTCTAAACCGACTTTTTCATGAGTCAGAGCATTGACTCGATTTTGAAAATGTTTGGCTCATATTATCTAATTTTTAATCAATCCGAAGACAACCGAAGATTAAATTATTAATGTTTTATGTTATGCAAGACTATAATGTTACAAATGTAACAAGAGTATAAAATTTGCCTTTAATTTAGCTCTAAATGTTTGCTAAATATGAGGACAGACTAATAAAACATTTATCGAAGTCTGTCTGAAATGGTCGGCAAAGTGTTGGTTCACTTAAATTACATTTTATGGTCTCATAAGTCGATTGCACAGAATATATGGCTTTCTTCCGAATATTTTTAGATTATTTTTCAGTAAATATATTTTTCAGACGAAAAGTTAAAATAGAATTTCATTCAAATATTGTTTTGAATTTTTGTTGAAATATTCATAAATTGGTTGCACTTATGTTTCAAATGATAAAAATAATTAAAACTTTTATAATATTAATGAATGTGAATGAATGTGTGTGAATGTGATGGATCATTTAAATTAACTGATAGCCGGATTGAATGAACTTTGAAAAAGGTTCCTTTTCAACGAAATATAAAACATTTAGAGCTCATAACTGGTAATTAAATGTTTGATAAATCAATAAATTAAAGTTCAGTTGAAAAGAGAGTCGATTTAAAACGTGTAAAACAAATATCAAATTCAAATGAAAGTGTATTCAAGGCTTTTGTGACTGAAGATTATCGGAACCCGGAATCCAATTCTGGTAATTGCGATATCGGTTTACAATAGACACACAGAATGACTGTCAGTCTATCTGCCAAACGGTGCTAATGATTGACAACTTTTGAAATTCTTTGGCCACAAAAAAAATGCGAATCAAATTGTTTGTCAAATAATAAAAGTGTGCATTAATTGTGTCAAAACCTAATCATAGCAAACATTTTGCAAAATCAATGTTAATATTAATGTAATAATATCTCAAACATGAGATTATCATAAGACGGGATAAAAATAGACTCAATAGTCTGACACCCAGTTCTTGTTTAATAGTTGTGCAACCGTTGCCGCACATCCACAGCATATCCCAAATGATCTAAATTAATGGTTGCAATTCGTTTCAACACTTATTCATTTCTTAAATTAGATTCGCGTCCCTCTAAATTATATCTCAAAGTAATCAGGGAAAGGCTAATTTTGTCTAATTATTTAAGGATCACCTAGGTTAAAACTCGGCCATACCTTTATTTAAAATGAAAGAATTCCCTGAAAAGTGTTTATCTCTAATAATATTCTGTTTGTGAAACGTTTTCACTTTTGTTGAGAGAATGGCTCTGAGTTTCCATTCGATTGACTTTAAGATCAATTTATTTTATTGATTTCCTAATTGCAATCCTAATGCTTGATATTTCATCATCAAAATATTTGCCCCCTCCCCTCCCCCGCCCCCCATCGGTCTGCTCATGAGTTGCAATAAAGAACAATATATGAGTCATACAATAGAATCGATGCATTGCTCAGAATAAAGAGATATGTTTTCAACATTTTAATTGGCTATCATATTGATGGAATTGGCCATGCTCATCTATTATTATTATTTTTAAAATATTTGTTGATTCAATTTTTAGGACAAGTTGTAAGAGTAGTTGCACGACCAAGAGAAATAATCAAGGGCATTTAAGTACAGAGTTGTGAATGGGATTAATAAATGATAGTTCGTTGTACCGGTTTTAAAAGCCTGGCGTCGGACTCCCTCTGAGAGATTGAGGCCATGAATATACATGAGTACAAACGGGTATATGAGCATGTTACATTTCACAATTCCAAATTCTTGTGTTCAATGATTCAAAATCTAAGTTAAATTCCAATAATTTAGTCAATTCGAGACTTTATCTAAATAATTGAATATATATTTCTATAGTTTATGGGTTCAAATAAAGTGGAAAACTTCACTGATTTCTAATAAATTGCAATAAATATGACGTTTATATCAAATGCAAGTCATATCCAAACTTCTACTCAAGAATTCTTGAATAGAGACCAAAAAATAATTACAATATTTCAGAAATTAATAATTAATAATAAAATATCTATGAATTGATTGACTGAGAAACACATTCGTCTAATTAGTTTTAAAATATGAATTTTGATAAACCGGTTCAATATTTAAATATGAAATACATTTTCAAAAATTCAATTCTTTGAATGAATTCCTTTGAAAACTAAATTATAAATTAAATTAGGAATTAATCGGTTCTTCTAATGAAACGAAGAGTCAATTAATAGAATAATTGCTTTAAAAGCCAATTAAGATAAGGATATTCTGAGCGCAAGAATATTCCGGAATTCATTTGCAGGCACAGTATGCTTAGATTTCATAACAAATACACAGAATATATGGAATGAATACCTTCTGTGACCAGTTTTGGTGTCGGACACCACGAGTCAGACATGATGTCGAGGACAACATTGGGATCGTGTTGTGGACTGCAGTCCAGTTGGTTGTGGAGATCGGCCTAACATTACACGAATACATATTCTGTATTATTCCAATCGATTGGAGAAGTGGTGATCAATACCTTATTGACTCCCATTCTTCAGTTGTTGTGTTGGACTGATCTTCAGATTCAATGGACTGTTGGGAAAACAGATGAAATTGAATTGAAGTTAAGTCAGAACACGTTTGAAGAGAAGTCAGAGAAATGTGAATTTGAGCCGACAAGTGATGCACTGATAAAGGATATGGAGTGATATGGAGCCAGACATACACTGTTCAATCCAATACTGCAATACCAGTGTCTGACCCAATGCACTGTCGAAGGCATATCATGAGCCCATTGCATGCTCTGTGACGTAACCGACCCCACAGTGACGGAGAGGCGCACGCCTTCACATCAGACCCTATTTTTAGCCAATCACTGAATGAATCGCACATTACTTTCATTCAATACATTTTTGACGCTTTTATAGCGAACTCTTTTAGACGGAACTCAATCTTCTGACTAAACTTCCCATCGATTGCACATACAGTCCAACACTTTCATCACTCAATTGTTATATTCTGGTCATTGATTGGCATCAGAGCATTAAATCAATTAATATTTTACTAATTACTGAATTAGTTTTGATATTTTGCCAAATATTTCAAACTTGAGACAAATCTATGAGAATTTGAGCCTAAGATTCATTAGAGAGGAATCAATGGAAGAATCAATGGGAACGACTACTTTCACTACCACTACAACTAACGACAAGTTCTGTGAAAACACTTTTAATCATAAAAACCATTATTTGACACAAAATTATTGACAAATTGTTTATTGATTTTCCGATAAATTCAAAGAATTACATAAAATATTTATTTTATACTTAAATTGAAAATAGTTTTCAGAGAATTTGTTTGAAATGATTGGTTGTATTCAGGCGTCGGTTGATCTGAAAGTGTCCTCATCTATGGTACTGAAGATATGGCCCTCATTTGAGAGGAAGTCAATCGCTTTGGCGATGTCTTTGGCGCTGACCCCAGGAATCGAGGAATTGATTTCCTGTCTATTAATACCAGCGCTCGACTGACTGCTCTTCTGATTAATCAGATTGAGGACAGTCTTCTGTATTTCAGTGAATCCCTGCATAAGTCTAGTGCCGGACATGTCGTTAGAGGAGGTATTCATCGATCTGTTGGCTAATCCTGTGTTCACTGTATTGGAGAGGGTCTGGACTTTACGTCTCTCAAGAATGAGTGAATCGGATATGACTTCCAGGAAATGCATATATATTTGGTTGGGATCGGCGATGATTTCGATACGAAAGGCCACTACGAATGGCTTCTTCTCGTCATAGCGGGGCTGACCCATCACTCGGATGTACTGATTCTCCATAACAATGGGTGGACTCACATATCGGCTGTTCGTCGCTATAAATATAAATATTGTAATTAAAAACAGAACCAAATAAAAGGGACCGACAGTCAGAGTCGTCGTTCTTCCAGTACTGGACTTCAATTGGCGCTCCTCTCGACTGGTCATCGATTGTGTAAATGTTTTTTGTGGTCAGCTCTTCGACAGAGAGGACGAGTCCTATGCATGTAATGGAGTGGACTTTCTGGCGATGAATGACGAGTCCGTCGTCTTTTCGCGTCCAATGAATCACTTGAGACAACGAAACCGACACAATATTCCTGCGTTCGGTTCCGCTCATCGCAACACTACCGGCGCCCGAACCGCCGCCCCCTGTGTTCGGGTCGTATTGACTCATAAAATATCCGCCGCTTGTGTTCATTGAATCCATGACTCAAATCAAAGACTAAAACAAATGAATAATCGATTGTTAGAAGAATTGCGTTATTTTCACGACTTTGTTGTCAGTCGTTTGGTTCGCGCCTTTGGTTCGCAACACAAATAACGTCTTTCTCTCCGTTTTTGACAAATTTTAAAACTTTTGAATTAATTCTTAAATCAATTCTTTAATTGAATTCTTTCCTCAATTTTAAGTTTTATTAACTTTTATTTCAAAATATTGGTTATAATTCAAACAAAACTATATTTAATTTTTAAAATATTGAAATTAAAATAATATTAAGTTTTGGGAAAGAAATTAAAATCTGAGATAAATATCAGAAACTTTTGTCGAATTTATCTTAAGTTTGACTTTCTGTGACTCTGAACTCTTCGGGACTAATAAAACCCTTGGATTTGGTCGGAGAGTGGATAACGCTTTTAGTCATTAATTTCTTTTTCCGATTTTGGTCTGACAACTCTTTTTCCAACTGTTTTGTTCCCGGAATAACTGTCTTCTTGGCATTTGTCGGTTGCTTAGAACTCTGAGTTTGGTTTGGTGTCAATCGACTCTTGGATCTATCAATTTCTGATTCAGTGGTGGAATCAACCGACGACTGCTGGTCAACAATGTTTACCTTCTTCTCCTTTCTCTTTATATCTTTGCCGATAGGAGACGACTCCCCCTTCCGACTGATAACACTCTTCTCGACGATAGTGTCTTCAGAAAGGTCTGGACTATCGGCGCCAGACTTTTCTTTTTCGATCGACTTTGGAGTGAAAGTCAATAATCGAAAGAAGTGACGGAAAAACCCAAATAATAGAATCCAAAGACTGAGAGTCAGTAAAATACTTATTATATATATTAAGCAAATGAAAATCGTTTCGTCTATCCATTGATTTCCAGTTATTTTGAGTTTATTTAAATACTTTCCGGCGAGTGATTGACTTTTTTCGATGTAATTCAGTTCAATGAGAACCAGACCTGTGGCCAATACAGACATAAACACAAGACTGGAGAGGAATATAACGCGGATTATCGGCCAAATGTTTTTTGAGTTGTGTCTAATCAGTTCTGCTCTCGATATAAGACTAATACTCTCTTCAAAGTTATGTTTAATGTTTTTGAAAATATAGGCCAAGAGTTCAGTTACGCCCAAAGAAAAGAATCCGGAGAAGAGAATCGACGAAATAGAAATTGGGATCTCCTGCTCGAGAGTGAGATCAAAATCGATGATAAGAATCGAAATGTTGACAAAAAATGTCAAACTGAAGAGAAATGCGTAAAAGATCGCCGATTCAGACCAATCGAGTTTACAGGGGATGACCACTCCGTTCACATCTTCGCCATAAAGTTTTTCTGCCGTTTGTCTGTTGCCTTTTGGGATCAGTTCTTCTCCAAATTCATAAACAGAAGGATTCTCGAAATCGACACAAAATGTCTGTTTTGACCACAATCTTAGACTTTGAGGTTTAGTGAAAAGTCTTTGCGTTGAACGGATGGGAACGCCTCCATAGATCTGTTCTCTGACCAAATAGTATATCCGACGATTAGAATTAATTTCAAAGGTCTCAATGCCTTCAAAAAAGATTCTGTCTGTCGGGGACTGGTGTGTGATCCGCAGTTTGGTAATGAACGGCATCTTCTTTTTGTCACTGATCACAATGAAGACCCGAATGAACTGATTTCCAAACAAATCGCTTCTGATGTCGGCCTCATTCAAATCAAATATAAGTTCGGCGAAACGGATCCGCGTTCTGTGCAACAAATGTAGAGTAAACTTATTTTCCTCAAAATTGAATGATTTGTCCGGATTTGAGAAGATAGCGATCAGAGCGGTTTCAAAGCGCTTAAGTTTCTTTACTTTGCGACTCAGTGCGGTGTGTCCTTTTAGAGTGAGTGCGGTCTCTCCCTGCCATCGGTGCTTATGATAATCGCAATACTTATAGATAAACACAAAACTAATTGATAGCCAAACAAAGACCGTCGATAAGTAGTGACTCAGACTATGATTGTCTTCCATCTCAATGATAATCACAAAATTTAAAAACAAATCTAAACTGAATTCTGTTTAAAGTTTTAATTGAATTAAATGACGAGATTTTCATTGTTTCTGATTATTGGAACTAAAGTCACGTGAATTTGTTTGACATCTCTTTCATTACTCATTTAATCAATTAATTTATAAAAATTCAAAAATTTATTCAAAGAAATCACTTTTGTCGACCATTAAATTGTTTAGAGATATTCCCAAAGAGATGGACACAGAATCAGATTCTAACACTCGAAGAGAGCATTCCATACAAATTATGCCAAAAGAGGGCAAATCAATGATTCGGGAAATTGATGTCAGTGTAGCCAAGATGTCGGACACTCTCAAGACAATGATTAATTGCACGGCTGTTTCAAAAGAGGCACAACCCCTTCATTTACCGGATGTCGATTCCACAATTCTGGACAAAACTATAGAATATCTTAACTATCATTTTGATGATCCCATCGAAGAAAAGGACTCAGACGACGAGGATTACAATGATATCAAAAGAAGTGATGACATCAGCGAATGGGATCGAAAATTCATGAAAGACATCGATAGGGATACCCTCTTCGCGCTCATCGAAACCGCTAATTATCTGAACATCAAAGGTCTGTTAGAACTCTGCTGTAAAACCGCTGCCAATCAAATCAGAGGAAAGTCTGCCGAAGAGGTGCGCGAGTTGTGGAATATTAAATGTGATTTGACTCCAGAAGAAGTGGAGCGCCTCAAGAAAGAGAATGCTTGGGCTGAAGACAACTGATTTGTTTTGATTTTTTCCACAAATTCTATGTTTTTTACATTTCATTAAAAAGGTTTTTGATTTCAACCGTTTATTCTTTATCTTGCGATTGCATATAATTAAGGCAATCATTGGTATATATGAATATGATCATGTTCCTTTAATTGAAATTCTTTGTGCCCACACCTATCTATAGCTTGACTGCAGTTTTATCTGATTCTTGAATATTTCAAACCAAAAGGAAAGGTATTAATAGGAATTGGAGTGCAATAAAAATATGATGTAATCAATGATAAGGAGTTTATCCATTAAAGCCCAGAATGAAAGTGAGATAAGACCTAATTTGTCAGTCATTCAGTTCAAACAAAAACCATTTTATTCAATATTTCGCTGAAATTATTCGTTAATAACTCCAAACGTGTGTTTCAATTATTTTTTCGAGTGTTTCGCAAACTTTGAGTTTTGCTTTGAATTAATCAAATGAAGACCAGGTGTGAGGTGTGAGCAACCAGTCCTCTAGAAAGTGGCCGATCGATAAATATGTCGAAACTCACAACTTTTCAGTTTTTCAGTTAACTTATTGAAAAATATTTAAACTGTTTTACAGCCGATTCTTAAAATCTATATTTTAGTGACAATTGTTTGAGACAAAGAGAAGATCGGATCAGTTGTCGGTTCCAATTATTTATTGTCATTCAATAAAAGTCTTATTCATTTTTATTGCATAAATGTATCGATCGGTTTGTGGCGAACTTTGAACACCAGACCATCTGCTGTTCAGACATTCGTCTGTCCCTTAAATTGTGCTCAAATACAAAGATTTTTGGCAGTTTGTGAGATCACTTCACTCGGATCACAAGTGCCAAGAAGTTACTCAAATGGAGCGGATATATGGGTTCGTAAAAACTGGCGTAATATTGTTGCTTCAACTCTGATATTATGCTAGTTTTCGCGAGGTCAGTCTCCGCCATTCTCTGCCATTGTGGACCTTCTTCTTCTTCGCTCATAATAATCGACGGAATATATAAAATGAACTAGTCCAATCTAATAAACCCAAAGTAAGTTTGTGATCAAAGATTCCTAATTAATAGCTTGCTCCATTCTACTCTACATTTGTATTTTCCATTGAGGAAAGTTTGAATCACTTTCAAAAAAGATTTATTAAAGAGCGACCAAGTTAACTTCATATCACGGTTTCAAACTATTAATCAGTTTTGTAAATTCAATGCTTGGATTTCTGTATGAAATACCCACAAAATTAGATTAGCATGTTCATAAACTTGTAAAGGAGTGTTCTATTCAAAGGAAGAAACCCTGAGATCATGTCATTGATGTCATGATTCATGTCTTCTGAATAATTGCTTCAAAGCCAAAGTCACTCAATTATTATTTGAGTTTAATAATAATCTTTTGAAAAACTCATTGCATTTGGAAGAATAGTTGAACTCTGATGCCTTCAAAATGCAAGTTGAGATAAGCATAGAGTGTATACCCTGGATATCCTTAACTTTCTCTAAAACCGATTAGTTATAAAACTACTCATTTTGTTGAGTGAACTGTAAGTGAACCAAATGTTGAGAACTTTTACGACAAACGTTTGTTTCGAGTGCTAAGTATGGATCCGTCCCAACAAATGGTCGACTATTTCGAAAATTATCTCAAAGAAGATCTTAAGAAACAAAAGCAAAAGATCAAAGAAATTGAACGCAATTTAGAGATATTGAAAAGTTTTAAACCACGAAAAAGGTTTGTCTTCCCCTCCATTCCATTCCTTTTCAATCGTTATCTTACGTTAAACTGATTTTCAGTAAATCCTCGGATAGAAGTCAAGCCGAAAGTGATTTAAAAGAAGTAAGTTTTGTGTAATAAAAGTATTGATTACATAATTGGCTTAAATGTGTCAAACAGTCATTTTTAGGTGAATCGAGTAACAGCCCCTTCCCTGCCGTCCCTCCCGTGCCTCCCTTTCCTCCAGCCATTCAAGACGAACAGCTGTATCTGAATGACGCCAAACAGTTGTTTATGATGACCGACGAAGAGGACAACAAATTAGATCTAATAATTCAATTGTTTAGATGTCATCGAATCGAAAATTCAATAATTTATTGCAATTCTATAGAAAATGTGGAAAACTTAACGACATTTCTGAGCGCCGAAGGCTTTAATGTTCAGAATATGGTTATTATCTTTGAATTCAATATAATTGAGTTATAAAACACTGATTAATCCCTTTTGATGGATAGGTTGGCAAAAATGCCAAACAACGGAAGCAAATCATTGAAGACCTAAACAGCGATGTCTTAGAAATTGAAGCCCTAATTACTGTCCGAAGAATTGATACCTCGAGTAATGTATCACTTTTCGTGAACTACGATTTACCCACTCGTGAGTCATATTTAAAAAAGTAAGAAATATTCGCCAAATAAACTTTCAAACAGTTATTGACTGATCTTAATCTTGAAATGAGGATCGGTTCCCGAAAGAAGAGATGTCCCAAATATCTTGTCGTTAATATCATCACAAATAAAGAGTTAAATAAACTGATGTCATACGCAAAGTACTTCAATACACATATCGTTTCCCTTCCCATTAGTGAGATTTGAAATATCTTACATAATATAAATCATGATCACCACTGGATCACCACTGGATCACCTAGATTATCTTTTGTTCAAATTTTTAGAAAATCAATATTACATTTATATAAATGTCAATTAACTTCAAACTCATTGATTGTATTCGTAATAAAATTTTTTTTTTTTTGATTAAGTGTTTAAAGGGGTTGTCAAAAGTGGATTTTAGTTGATTTTATCATGGTCATTATTGATAATTATTTATTATTATTATGTTTGAAAACTTTTTAAACTAAGAAACGTGTTTAGAGCCATCAGAGGGAAAGCCTTTAATCATAAACAAGGTTTTGGTCTCTTTTATGCTATTATTTGGTATTTAAATCAGTGAATTACTAATGAGTTAGAAAAGGTCTAAACCTTGTCTCACAAATACGTAATTCATGTGAACGGATAATGAGATCACATGTCGTCATATTTTAAATGTTTTTGTTTTGTCTTCAAATTATCTTCACTTAAAGAACCACTTTTAGTGACAATTGTCTCATAATATTTGAGTAAAGATAAGTGATAATAGAAGACATGGATTCGGTAAAACTCTCTGTTTTGGAGGTCAAGTCTTTGACGAACTTCACTGTCAAAGAAGTGGACACAAAATCAGCCAAAGATTACCTCAAAATTGAAGACTTGATTCAGAAGACATACGCAGAAGACGTGGACTTCAAACCGAAACAAGAGTTCGAAGTCGGTTCCTATATCTGTGTGAACACCGCTGCAGACAAACACAGCAAAAGAGCGCCAAAGAAGTGGTTGCGAGCAGTGGTTCGCGACGTTTTGATAACAGTCGGCACCTATTTGTTTGACGTCTATCTTCTGGATTACGGCTTTCAAAGAATGGTTAAAAGAGTGTCCGTTAAAGAACTGAGGCCTCAATTCAGTGATGAGTTCGTTAAGTTTCAAGTAATGAATTTCCATTTGTCGGACACAGACCTCAAACCAGACATCAATACAGAACTCAACCGACAACTGGTCCAACAATTTCTTAAGTCAAACGACTCATTAGTTTCGGCGGTTATTACCAAAGAGACGAACACTAATCTCTTGGGTTCCATCAGACTTAGTGATGGCTATTCTTTGACTCAATTCCTTATCGATAAGGGTCTGGCCTTCGATAAGTCAACAGAAGTCCGTAAACCTAAGACCTCACCCTTTAAGATAAAACCCAATAAATCGGTTCAAAATGGGGTTCAAATCAATGATTACTCTACTCAGTCATCACCCAATTCTTCGGTTTCGTCGGTCAGCTCTACAGAGATATCATTGCCTCACAACTCATCGATAGAATCGGTGGATATCGACAGCTCCGGACAGGATCTCCACTCGATTCCTATTAAGTCTGTGAATGGCGTCAGACCAACAAAAGGCGGAAAACTGAGGCAAATGTTCACTAAAATTAAACTGAATAAAGAAAGGGAACAAATGATGTCATCGGCCGCCGAATCTGAGGCCACCCAACGCAGTGATAGTCCCATAGATTACGCGATGCATTACAACTCCAAAGTCATCGAAACTGATGTGGATTGGCCTCAGTTTAAAGACGAGAGGCGTCCATTGGCTTCATGTCTGGTGCCGGCCGGAAGCCAACCCCCACCCCATGTAATCGAAAGAGTTTATACTTTGAAACAAAAACAAAAGAACTGAGTTTTGAGATAAGAATTTGAATATTTTGTTAAGTTATTGGCCTTCGAATCACATTTCAATGATTTAAATGCATTTTTATTTCCAATTTTCCTAACCTTTTTTCCTAACAAATTTCAGCGGGGTATTTTCCAAGTTTTCTGCCATTGAAGATATTCCGGGTTATACCCGCCCTTTGGCCCCCCAATGGCCAACCCCTTTGACAATCTCTGATTTAATCTATATTCAGATTAAGATAAATGTTTTTCTAAATTGTGTTCTGACGTTAGTTTTTAATATTACTGACTATAAGTAAAAATCACTCATATTTACTATATTTAAATTAAAAATCGACATAAAGGGGGTATTAGGGGGTGTCCTAAGCTTTTTTCAAAAAAGATTTTTAGGGGAGGATATAATTTGCACCTAAAATGCCAAAATTTGGATTTTCGCCTCTGGCGGATCTCCTCTCATTGGGGGGATATTTCCAAACTTTTCGGCCTCAGAGGCTATTCCGGGCTATACCCCCCTCTCCTGTCGATGTCTGATTTAAAGCAAATTTACAAAAGAATCGATGTTTTCATTTCTATTCATAATTTTCACTCAAATCAAAGTTTTGTAAATAAAAATTTAAAGTATTGTGAAAACGATATACGACTCCATCTGTTGGTAACGATTGCAGTGAAAGTGATGTAAATAAATACCAATTATTGACAAATCACTAGAAATTGTTTTAAACACAATATCTGTTTATTTAATTGTCTCTAATTTTGAAGCAATTATTTCATAGATTATTCGGTTCATAAGAACCCGAAGAAAACGAGACAATGAGTTCTTCAGTTAACGAGTCGGCGATTCTTATTATTGACGAAAATACCGACATTTCGGACAACAGATTGTCGTCTAATGACTTGAATTCGGCTCAAAATGAGTTACAGTTTCACTCATATATACCGTCGGCCCAAACAAAAGCCAATCCAATGCCGTCTTCAGTCTATTCGGCGACAAATTTCGATGAAAGCAATGCCGAAGAAGAAGACGTATTACTCGGTAAGGGTTCAGACAAATCGTCGAAATACTCTTCGTTAGGCTTTTGGCGTTTGGAATATTTCGGACAATTTTTTGACGTCACCACAAGTCAAGTGCTCTCAAGAATAATGTGGTCATCGATTCCTCTGAATTCTAAAAAAGGCAATTATGTGGAGCGACATATCCAGACTGTGCCCGACCTGTACGGACCCTTTTGGATATCCTCTACTCTCGTCTTTTCGATCGCCATCTGTGGAAATATCGCCAATTATTTCAATAGTTTCGGAAATGTGGTCAACGCTACCGACGAATGGCATTACGACTACACAAAAGTATTTCATATTTTTGACATTCTTTATATCTTTGGACTAATTGAGTGCTTGTTGTGGGACAGGTAGGACTGGCGGCCTCAACCATCTACACATATGTGTTGGCGGTTCCCATTTGTCTCTGGTTCTTCTTCTGGTTCAGAGGATGTTCTGCCAACTATTCCCTCTTAGAAACAGTTTGTGTTTATGGCTATTCGCTGTCCATTTATATTCCGATTTCCATTTTATGGCTGATTAATGTCCGGTCCTTTCAATTAATACTTCTATCGTTGGGGGCATTACTCTCTGGGAGTGTACTTATCCTGTCGTTCGCACCGGTCGTCTACAGCGACCCCTCAAAGACCCTGAAGTCGTCGTATTTGATATTAATTCTGATAATATTATTGCACGCATTCCTCGCCTTTACTTTTCTGGAGTACTTCTTCTAATTTGGTCTCAAATCAGTTCTTTTCCTCAAATTGTTTTCTAATCAAAAATGTGATCACTTTTACGCCATTTTCTAAATGTATTTATAAAATAATTTTGTTATTTATTAATAAAAATGAGAATAAGTATTAAGTTTTGTCAATAAATTCAATCAATTCATCTTTTTTTTTACAAGAATTGTCTGCAAATCTAGAGTGAAGTGTGTTTGTGCTTGCTCAATTCACAAAACAGTTGTATCAGCTTTTTGAGTATTATTAACAATCGATTTTTGCTTTGAGTCCCATTTTAAGGCTAATCAGATCCCGAATTTGTTATTCCATTTTTTGCTTTCGATAAACTTAGCAAGAGCATTTGAAATTGCAAAAAATTATCTTTGGACCACATAGTTGTTGGAAGATGAAGAAATAGAAAATGAGTATGCTTATTTATTGGAGAGAATGCTCTCTTGGGATCTACTGAGAGGACAGAATCTGATTGACATAAGATTTGGTTTCTGACAATCATTTCCTCTGATTCTGGATTTTCCAAAGAATGTAAGCAAAGAATTGATTGAATTTTGAGAAACTATTTGTCGATATTTCGTATATTTATTGGAGAAAATCAAATGCAATAAATATTTTTATTGTTACTGAAAATAAGTGCAAAGAAAATGAAATATAAAATCAATTGTTTGAACCCAAGTATAGATATTATTGAAAGTGGAATTCCTCAGTCGGAACAGTTGGGCACAGGTTTGCATTCATGTAATCATATGAGGATTACTTAACCGGAAAATTATATTGAGATCAAAATGGGCTCAAAGTAGGGCTCAGAGCAACAAAAATTTGATTTCATACATTTTCATCTGTTTTTGTCGATCTGTGCGAGACTTAGGAGTGAAGTGTTGGCCAATCTATGGATACGAGAAGTGTTTCATGAGTGGCATTCCTCAGTCATCTCTGATTTAATAAAACCGGGGCTCAGTTGAGGTATAGGCAAATAATGCAAACTTTGAAGCCGTTGTGCGACAACTGATCCGATATTATCAGAGAAAGTCTAAAATTTGATTTAAAGTCGAAGACAGACAATAGAATAGCATTTGTTTCCATTCTATGGCTGATTAACTCAAGTGATTGCTCTTAGAGGCGAATAATACAATAACATTACTCTTGCTCTTTGTTTCTAATTGAAAATTTGTTCCAATTATGTAATCATTTGGGCGTTTAGTTAACGCATCGATAGTTGAATACTTTTGATTTGATTATTTGTTTGTCTCAATTGTAGAAAACTGATCCGTCAACTATGGGCTGTCTGTGTCCTCACTCTTATCTAATTAGTAAACAGTTTATATACAACCCATGGCTTCGATTCCTAATCATTTAATTAGAGTTAAATATCGAGAAAAAAAATCTAATGTAATCAAAAAGATTTAGTCAAATGAGTGATAGTCTGAAAGTTATTCAAAACAGGGAAAAGATTTGTTGGAATCAAAGATATCAAAGATATTGAATTTCAAAATTGAAAAACACTGAACACTACTATAAAAATATAGTCTCAGAGAAGTTGTTGTGTAATATCTTTGAATAAATAAATGTCTGTCTCTTCCAATCGGAGCTTAGCTTTAGTTCAACTAAAATATATTTTCGGTAATGTCTGTCATTTGTCAATAGTTTTTGATTAATTGTCTGTTGTTTTACTCAGACATCAAAGTTATCACTCGTTTTATCTCAAAAATAATGTGCATTTGTTTATCCAAACAACGAATGATTATTAGTTTGAAAATCTCTGAAAACCAAAAATTATGCCAAAATAACACTCAATAGACTGGATTCAAAGAATTCAACGGCTCATATTCAAGAATATTCTTAGCCATGTGAGTTAACCTTGCTCAAATTCTAGTATTATCATTGGGTTTCATTGAATGTTCACTTATTTGCTGATTATTTGCCAAAACTTTGAGCGATTGGTTTTTCGCATTACTTCGAGTTATAATGATTATGATTAAGGACCGGATGGTATGTTTAGTTTTATAGAAATGGTAGCACAGCATAAGTGGAGAGGACTCATAAAAACATTTTGTGGCAAACAATCTCTTATCCTAAGAAGTAGTGAAACGCAAGTCTACTGTTAGTGGAGAACAAATTGACACAAATAAACGATTTGGTAATAAAAATCAGTGATTGTCAACAAAAATATGTTTGGTATGTTTACAAGTAGCAGATGTGCGATACGGATGAATATTTGCTTACCAGCGGCGCATCACTGCATCCAATCTATTTGTAGTCCCGTCCCTTCCCGTCCCAACGCCTCCAAACTTTACTAATTTCTCGACTTTTTAAACTCTGTTCTCTTATTGATTAGTTTTACTAAATTCATGTCTCGTTAGACAACGATCTCTCTTAACAGTTATTATATGAATCCACTCATAAATCTTTCAATGAGTCGATGCATATAAATAGAAACCATAGGAGAGGAGTAAATCCCGTTTTGCACTCCAATGCCTTTGCCTTCAAATTTGATTTCAAACAAATTATTTAAATCTCAAACTTAATTATACGAAAAAATTGTCTTAAATTTGTTTTGAGCGCAAAAACTTCAAAATACTATTTTTAATAATTTGGTTGAAACCAAATAAGTTTCTATATATTCTTTGCCACTCTTACCGCTCTCTTTATAATCTTTGTATTATTGATTTGAGCAGGTACATTATGTGAATGATCTATGCATTCCCTTTTGTATGAAAATAAGTCTCCTGCAGAGGAACAGTTGGTGTCTCATTCAATATTGAATTGCGAGGGCTTTCCTCAAATTATCGATACATAAATTATAGGGAAAATTGAAGTCATAATCGAAGGGCTATAATGACTGAATTAAATTCATGGACACAACCATTTCCATTGACTTCTGTCCTCTTTCTGAATAAATCAATTGAAATAATTATATAAAAGTTGAATATTATCTCAAATTCTTGTTTATATCTCAGGTTTTGGAACAAGAAATTGGTTTTGTCAGCACTTTATTGAATCAATCAAAATATTATATCAATTCAATAGAATAAGTATAAGAATAAAAGTTAATAATTCCTTTGCTTTCAAC
This sequence comes from Punctoribates punctum, assembly GCA_034698165.1. Lineage (NCBI taxonomy): Eukaryota > Metazoa > Arthropoda > Arachnida > Sarcoptiformes > Punctoribatidae > Punctoribates > Punctoribates punctum. The sequence goes on along the minus strand of JAQGBD010000269.1, from coordinate 4,834 downwards.
CAAAATGAGAATTATATTCAATGAATGAGAAGAGCGCTTATTCGGTGCCACAAATTGGCCCTCAATTGTTCGCCGGAGTGAATAAATTTGGTGACAGGCTCTGTGTTTGTCGCCCACCATAATAATAATAAGAAGAATAATGTGAATTCAAATTCTTCATCCATTGATAGGGACCTGAAATTTATGTGTTTGGGAGCCGTTGTTTGCAACCATTTAATTAAAGGACAACAAAGAGTCAAAAGCAATGCTAAGAAGCTATTGATGTAAATGAATGACTTTTTATTGAGAATACCAATTGGGCGACACTTTTGTCACCAGAAATGACATGACGGCAAACATTAACAGTTGTGGCCAAATGTGTTATGTATTGGACCACAAATCCCTATGAATCTGAATAACGCGATCAATGATTCAATTTAATCAAAGTTTGTTACATCCATTCAATAAGATTTCTATGGCTTTAAACTTAACACAAATGAGAATTTTCCACAAAACTTCTTTCAGGTCTATAATCGATGCGAACACCCATTCAATGAGTGACTCAAAAACTGTTTTCAAGAGTTTAGTGATAAAAGTGAAAAAATATTATATTTATGTACTTTTCGTTCGCGTTTTAAAGAAATATTTATTAATTTTTTTTTTGTCTCCAGTTCTGAGATTTTTGAGGATTTCTGATTTGTGGGGAATGTTGGCTGAGAGAAGGGACCGACGCAATGGTTAAAGACTTTGGTGTAATGTAATGTCAAGTGTAAGGAATATTGTTTTCCAAGTTTTGGCTCAAATCTTAAGGAAAAAAAGAGACTGAAAACTGTTGACTCCAACTGAGTTGAAAAGTATAAAGAGATTCACTGTTTTTAGTTTTGATTAATTCTCGTCAATCGCTAATTAAAACGAAATATTTTGCGACAAAAAATAATTATTTGTCGAGTTTTGCACATTTAATGAACGCTTGAATACACTGAAGAAATATTCACTTAAAGGGAACAAAAAACATATTTATTAACCAACACTTAGTTTTGAGCTTTTATTGTGTTTATGTCTAAAGTTTTATTAGTTTCCAAATAAATCACAAGACTTTTAGTTTGTTTTTTCTAAAAATAATGATATCTTTTCGAAGCGACAAAATTATTATAAACTTATTAACAAATTTCAGATATAATTAAGTGATTCAAAGAATAATTATTTTAATATTCAGTTTACTCAACAATTTTGAACACTTGACATAAAACGAGAGACTTTTTACTTAAAAGTATTGGCCAATTGAAAGGAAAGCCTTACCATGAGCATTCTTACAATAATCTTGACTAGTTTTTAGATGACTTATTCAAAATCTATGTTCATATCAATCAAATGCGAGTTCCAGATGTGATGTGCTTTTGATAGCAATTAATTTAATGGTTGTGTCAAAAGTTAATATTAGAAAATAAATATTTAGTTAATTGGATTAATCTATGATTGGATTCGTTGGATGGCATCACGTCTTCGAAGACAAAAGATTTGTTTAAACAGATATCCGAATAATTATTAAAGAAAAATATTTTTTGGAGCCCAACAGAGAAGTGTTTCTGTGATTACTTAAGAATATAAGTCTTGTAATTATGACTAAATATTAGTACAGATGCTTCACATAAGTCGAGGCGTTTCGTCTATTATTGATGTCACCAAAAATTCGCACATTAGGCCAAACCTTTGGGAAACACATAATGACAACACTCTGTGTGAAATGTGTTCACAAAAACTAAATCTATAGAAAAGAAGGCATAGATTTTTATATAACACCAAAAATTTTAAGCAAAAAGTTTACGATTCGTTAATTTCATTGACAAAGAGATGGCTTTGTTTTAGTTTAAAGGCATATGACTTAAGGTTTACTAATTTATGCTTCAAAGCCATCCAAACGATATTATTAGCGTTTTTACACAAATAACTCAATTATTTAATTTGAGTCAATGTTTAGTCTGCACTCATTTGACAATTATTCTTAAATTTTGTATACATTTGCAGGAAATGATAGATTTAATTAATGATTAAGGCTTTTGAAAACAATTATTCGAACAGAATTCGAGTTTCATGTGATGTCTGAGTGTGAAGACAGACAGACTTTCCCCCGATGTATCTCAATGAATATAATGGGCTCTTTTGCCTAGCTCATATCGAGTTAAGCCAATTGAATCAATTAAATCTATTGAATGCAATAATTCGTGACTAATCCACAATTTAGAGGATTGTCGTAATGCGGGTTAAGCCGAGTGTAGATATAAATTAGATGTTTGTGTTAGACGTTTAACAACATTCAGATAATCCCCAGAATTAGATTTGACATAAAAAATGAACCAAAAGTTTATTACCATTTAATACAACAGATATTCTTAAAGACTTGACATTTAACCAAAACTAGCAATAAATATGTCTAAACGAGCAAAAAATGTGTCTCATCGGAGGTTCAAATGTTGTTTGAACTGAGAAGCGGAGGAATACCTCCCAAAAAGATTTGAAATTGAATCGCAGCTGACTTTCACTGATCATCGCTTTGGTGTCATCGCATGGATTAGTATTTTGAACGAAACGACCATTTTTTCGGTGCCGAAGCACAACATTTTGCGTTTACTGTGAAAACAAGTCCTTTAAAACTAAAATTAGATAAAATTTAAAATATATAAACAATTTGTTCAAAGTTTAGTCTATAGTTGAGTGAACTCTACAACAAAAAACATATTTTTTTCGATTGAAAAATGTTTTTTCAATTAAAAATATAACACAATCTCTGATAACAGATATGAAATATCATCTTGCTTAAACAATATGCTCGATTTGGCTAATTGTTTATAATTGAAGTCATAGATTATTATTATTATTACTCACAATAATATATACAACGAATATCTTTACTGCGATAATATTTTATTTGAAATTCATTGATTAGAATTGAATAATTAAAAACTATAAAAGGGAGGAAAGGCAAAGATAATGCATAGATTTAATGGAAGTCTTAAAACAGATGTTTTCTACGAATAAAATTAGAAAAAAGACCGAAAGTAATAAAAGGTTTATTAAAGAAATGTCTTAATCCCTGATTTGGCGAAGAATTTACAACAAAGATATCTATTGTTTGCTCGAAAGGTATGCCAACAGTTATATCAATAACAGTATTGTATTTTTTGCGACGGAAATGTGTGAAAAACATCGATATATGTGGCACTGAATTAATGAAGCAAATAAATGAGGGAAAGAGTCAAAAGCAGTCCTTAAGACCTTTTTGTGTGAAGTGTCGGCTTTCCTTTTAACCGACAAATCATTGATATTTAGGAAAAGCCGATACAAACGTCCAAAACAACGATTCAACTGATTTACGATCACATTCTCAATGACTAAAACGAAGTGTTTATTTGAAATACACTTCTGAATGAAATAAACCATCTCTTGTTACCACTGTTTAGAATATAATTCAACATCTTTTTAAATAGATCTTATTTCCAAGATGATCTCTCTCTCTCTCTCTCTCTCTCTCTCTCTCTCTCTCTCTCTCTCTCTCTCTCTCTCTCTTTCGCGACTGAATTTTGTTAAATTGAAATAAAACATGAATTTTAGGCAAATATTTGGTATAATTTATTGGGAGGAATAGTATTCGAGTGTTTCTGTTGGAAATGTGAGTGTTTTTGATTTAAATGGTCGTCGAATTACGAACACAAATATCCCAAAAATTTGATACTTTTGGTGGAAAACATTTGGGTTTTGTTGGCTTAAGACTGGAAACGACTGGAAACAGGACGTATCGACACAAAACATATTAAAAACTACTTAAAACACATAACAAGAATGGGTAAGACTATTAATCATTGCCTAAAATGGATGGACAGTGACTTAATTTGTGAATTATAATGGATTGCGTGACCGGAACTACATATTGAAAGAATATTTTCTCTACAAAAGCGATAGTTTACTAAAGAAATCCCAAAGAATTCTTTGGCACTAATGAAGGCTAGAATTTAGGCAGTTTTGACATTAGTGTTAACAAATGAATTGTCACAGTGTTTGGCACTGGCACTGGCACTGGCAGGCGCTCACTGGAGACTAATACTTGTAACATCTGGTTAAGCTTTTCTAGACATACATCAAATTCACTGCTTCTCTCCATAACATATATAATACCCAATAATTCTGTTTCGCAAATATTTATCTCATTTTCAGAATCTTTTGAATTTTGATTATCGCTACAAATATTCATTGTTTTGGTCGTCTCCTCACAAATCAATTCTTTCCTCAAATATAATCCCATTAATCATATTATTAATGTTCATAAATATGTATTTAGTATTACCACATATTCTATACATTGTATTTGAGGTTTAATTTGCAAATTCTGACTAATTTTGTATAACTCTTATGTTTAATCCGAAAGAAATGTTATTCTCTTTTCATATATTGTGAAAAAACTGATGTTTAATATTCAAAGTTTACTTATTAAATGCAAACTACAAGATATCGTCGATAGTATTTCAATTGATGGCTAACATTGAGTGAATGAGTCAATAAAGGACAGGATCTCTCAGACCTGGAGCCCAACAATTCGTTTTTTGTAAGTATTGGTTTCCAAGAGTCTCACTGTTAAGTGCTTTCGACGAACTTTCCTTAGAATAGTATAGAAATAAATGATATTTTAAAGGAATCATTGAATTTGGTCTTCAGTTCATCGAAACACTTCTCAAATAAGAATTGAAAAGAATTTTTATATTTATTTCTATGAATATGTGTTTGAAAAGAAGGTTTGACAGAATTTCATTGAAATCTCACAATTTTTGTTCACATTATTCGAAATAAACAATTGAAAGTTATA
>JAQGBD010000268.1:0-37335 GCA_034698165.1 Punctoribates punctum | reverse complement strand
TTTTAAAATTTTAATTTAAGTGAATTTCATTATTTGAGTGGATACTGAAGATTATGTTCACATGAATTGACTAATTGAATTCAATAATTGAGTGAGCAAGCTCAATTTTCTGCCTTCAATTTCCAACAACTCCAGCATTAATTCAATTTTCCAATAAAATAATGAAATTCTTGAAATTATTTTCGATCTCTTGTCCCCATTATTCTGTCCTAAGCTTTATGTCTGACTTGAAATTGAATTCTTTTATTATAGAAAATTGAATCGAAATGTGGAACAAATAAAGTGATTGTCGTTATCCAAGATTAATAGCAATGATCTCTTCCACAGACTTTAATATCTGTCCATTAGTTTGATGTCTCATAAGTTTTTTTATTTTTATTAATTTGATTTTCAACAGTTTAAGCATAACTAATGTTGATTTTTATATAATTTACCATGTTTGCCATGATTTAAGTGGATAAACAATTCATTTATGACTTATTTATATTTCTAGATATGGAATAAATATGTTTAATAACAAATAATAATAACTTCTGATCGAAAGTTATTACACAAAGTCATTGAATTGAATCCAAATCGAGAAGTAATCGAAGAAATGGGGAGAAAATAAAAGAGAAAACAAGAGCTCAGACTTAAACCAAAAGTTATGTCAAGAGATATGGATTTGTCAAAGAATACAAGTCTTCAGAGCCTGAAAAATGACAGCTCAGACAATATCAGCAAAAACTACAATAACGACATCGGAAGAGATACTACTGTTTTCAATTTCAACCATAAGAATGACAGCGACGACACTGAGGAGGAAGAGGTTGAGGAACCCTATGAAATATTGCTATTACCAGACAGAACACAGTATTGTTTGGTTCAAAACCAGAACAGACTATCGCCACCATTAGTGCAACAATCTATGCAAACGCCAGTTATCGACAGTACTGTACTCAGTGACTGTCTTCTGGCTGAAGAAGAGCCCATTGATGGCAACGTTTCGCCCACAAGAATAGCATTGAGTAATATCCAGGAATTCGTTGAAACAACTGTTGTCTTACGAAAAGATAAGAAAAATGAATTGGGAATCAGTATTGTTGGAGGAAATGACACTTATTTGGTGAGTGCTCTCCACTTATGTAATTTGTTACACGCTTTCATTCATTACGTCTTCAGTCACTATATTTATGGCTTTCAGGAGACTTTTTATCTATAATTCAGGACCAATTTGTCACTCATTTCCACTAATTTTGGCCGAAATTATTTTTTCTTCATTTGTTTCACTTAATCCTCAGTCATTGCATCGATTTTTACCGAATTCAAAGAATGTGTTAATACTTTGAAATTCATTTGAAAATAAACGACTGAAGAAACTCAAGTTTATATTCTAAAAATATTTCTCATAAAAACATTTTTACGCAATAAAAAAGATAAATATCATCCGTAAAATTAAAATTTCAAATTCTGTGTCTCATTATGATAGCGGAAAGCCATAGAAAAAGTTGTTATCTTATTGAAAAGCCTCCAGAATTTGTTGCATACATCAGAAAAAAAAAATAATTGAATTGCATCTCATTTTGAATATTGATCCAGGCTGTTTTGGTGACTCAAAATATCATTTCATTTGAATTTTCAGTCCATTCAGGAATTTTGATTGAATATTGATTTCAATTTATAAATTCTTTGTTGAATATTCAATACCCAACAGAATCGTTGTTTATTCTGAAGTCAAACCAAGTTTTATATTTTAAATTAAGAAAGTGATTGGCAAAAGGTATGGGGCAGGAGTTTTGTGCCAGTCAATTAATTTGCAATCCCCCTTCCCCCGCTTAGATGAAAAAATTTAGAAGTAAACCCTCCTAGCCTTAAGGTCAGGGTTCCCCAAGCTCTTCGGCTCAGGGGGGTATTAGGGGGGTGTCCTAAGCTTTTTTCCAAAATTTTTTTAGAGGGTATAGGGGAGGGTATATTTTGCACCTAAAAACCGGTTTTTCGGCCTCCGGCGGCCATTTTGTCGGCTTCGCCGACAAAATTTCAGAGGGGTATTTCCCAAATTTTCGGCCTCAGGGGGGGTATTCCGGGCTATACCCCCCTCGGGGAACCCTGATTTAATTCATCTAGTTTGCTCTCTATTTTGAAATGAATATCTAGGCAAAATATTTTTGCATAGATTATCATTTTTTGAATATTTACATTTTCAGCGATATTACTGTCGAGACCAGTGGTCGGCTCATCAATACATAATAAATTCGGTTTTTCCATTCGGGTCATTTCAACCGCAATATTGAGTCGTCTTTTTTCCCCACCACTGCACTGACAAACAGGTGTATCAGATATAGTTGAAATCATGAAGTCTTCCATGATCTTTTCGACATTTATATTGTGGTGGACAGGCCTATATTCTAAACCTAAGTCAGAATTTTTAAGTTTTGAAGAATAAATCAAATTCTGTTTTACGGTCAAACATAAAACAATGTTATCTGTCACGTTTTGGTTCACAAAACATGACAAAAATTTGTCATTTTTGTTCAAAAATATTTTGGAATTTGAGTCAATTCCGTTCTGCAATTTTCCAAATAAACATTTTAAAAATGTGGTCTTCCCTGATCCTGAAGGACCCATTAATGCATTAATTGTACCAAATTCGACAAATCCGGTCAGTTTGTTGAGAATAACTTTTTCTTTAGCCCAAAAATGTCTATTTCGTTTGAAGGTGAAATCGAGCCAGGCAATTGACACTTGTTTAGTTTCCATTATCAATTTTAATAAATTATTTGTTCGACGAATATTTTTAGGAAAAATAAACTTGAACTATGAAAGATACTTTTACAAAAACTTGTACAATTAACACCAGATTTTAATACTATTGTCACAAAATGAAAAATGTAAATTATTATTTTTCTACTGGAAATCTTTTAAATTAAAAGTAAGGAAACATGACCAGACTGATTGCTGACGTTTATTCATTTAATTAGATGAAACTCGTAATTGCTTTGAATATAAGTTAGGCACCGAATTTTTATTCAATAAACCTGTAAATTTATTCTTTGGGTGGAGTCAAGTGAATTAATTTTGACAAATGTTCTTGAAATTGAATTGCTTGCGCGCTAATTTAAGATAATTTTTCACTACATTTACTGATGTAGTATATGCATTCTTCAACTAAAACACCCGCCCACCGCCCACCGCCCACCCCCTTGTTTATTAGCAACGAGAATTGCTTTTCATTATCAACGGTTAACTTGAATGCGTTGATAATAAACGGTGAAATGTTTGTCCCTTTATTAAGAAAGGGAAAATTTTCTAATAAAAAAATGGGAAAAGTACTACTTTTTATTATGGACGGGAAATATTGTTTCTTCGCTAGCAATGGGGAAAACCTAGCTCTTTATTAACAGTAGGGAATTAGTTTTCATATAAGCTAATCGAAAAAAGCTTGATTATTTATTATTAACGAGACAATATTCATTCTTCATTTGCAATAAGAAAAATCGAGCTCTTTATTAGGAACGAGAAAATTTGGTTCTTCACTAATAATGAGAAAAGCTTACCTCTTCATTAACAGCTAACAAGATTTTCAGTTAAATAAATTGGAAACAGAAGTCCTCTGTTTATTAGTTTTTATTAACAATGGCGAACGCTTGGCTTTATTAGCTTATATTAATTTTTAATTTGCATATAAATCAATGGCAGATTAAAGATATTAGGAATTTGTTTGTAAAAAATATTTGTTTGAATTTATGCTCATATATTTTCTCATCATTCTTTAATAGCAGTGAAAGAGAGCTTGGTTCTCTAATAGCATTGGGAAAGTGATTGAGTCTATAATAGCAGTGGGAAAGTTTGGTTTTTAATAGCAATGGAAAAGAGCTTGGTTCTCTAGTAGCTTTGGGAAAGTGATTGATTCTATAATTGCAGTGGTAAAGAGCTTGGTTCTTTAATTACAGTGGTAAAGAGCTTGGTTCTTTAATAACAATGGAAAAGAGCTTGGTTCTCTAGTAGCTTTAGGAAAGTGATTGAGTCTATAATAGCAGTGGGAAAGAGCTTGGTCCTTTGATAGCAGTGGTAAAGAGTTTGGTTTCTTAACAGCAATGGAAAAGAGATTGAGTCTTTGAATATAAAGAAGGATTTGTTGCAAACAACCGAACAACCGGTGAGACACTAAAACAGCCAGAACTTTTTAATTAGACGAGCTAAAATTTTTAAAATGACATGGTAGAATCCTTAGTTCATTCTGAAAATTTTGATGTATAACATGTTGGGTGTGCAACCCCTCCCCAACTTATAAATTTAAATAACCGAACAACCGACGCAATCTGTTGTTAATTTTAACAACCGACGTATTTTTATACCTGAAGGAGGGGTTGCACCCCCACTTTTTACACATCAAAATTTTTAGAATGGACCAAGGATTCTACCATGTCATATTAAAAATTTTATCTTGTCTAATTAAAAAGTTCCTGCTGTTTTAGTGTCTCACCGGTTGGTCGGTTGTTCGGTTGTTTGCAACAAATCCTATAAAGGAAAACATTATTCTTAGAGTGTAAAAGGGATTGGATATTAAAATTAAGTTTGGAATATGAGTCAGCCAGAAGACGTTTAAAGGGTATATGAAGTATCATGCTAGAATTTACAAAAATATTTGAGAATAGCATTGTTTTCGTTTCCCACAAAATTGTGACATAAGATTTGATTAAAATTTGTCGAAAGCACTTTAGTCTATGTCAGATTGAGTGTTATAGAATGAAAACAGCACTTTGGTCTATATCAGATTGAGGGTAAAATAATGAAAACAGCACTTGAATCTATGTCAGGTTGAGGGTTATCGAATTTGGAAACGCTCTTCGGGTTAATAAATTGTTTCCCCAATGTCGGGTAAATGTAGTGCTCATTGGTTTGACTTAAACCTTGTTTATTTAAAATTTCCTCTGAAAATTCAGCCAAACCTAATTTTCAGACTAATTATAAAAAAAATTCAAGTTCTCATGGTAAAAAAATTTCATGAATACCTAACAAATATCACTCGCAATAAAAGAAACACCAAAGAATTTTATTTGGATTGACCAATCAGATTTTTATTAATAAATAATCAGTTATTCAGCCAATTTAACTATAACTCAGTTTTTAATAAGTCCTAACAATTCAGTGCTTCCCAAAAAGTAAACATAGTATTTTAATTGATGATTGAAAACCCGCCAATAATATTCAAGGACATTTAACACAAATTACTAGTTTTTATTAATTTATTCACTCAAAACATTTGAATTTATTTTCAATTGTATTTTCGATTTTATTCAATCTAGGTTGAAATAGTTGAAAAAATTATCTAAAATACTTAAGAGAAAAGTTGTGGAAAAACAATTGAAAAATATATAGTTTAAACATTTGAATAAAAAGTTTAAAAAAGTTTTGCAATGAAAATGAATTTTTTCAATTGTTTTTCGGAATGTTTTTATTAAAACATTTTTTTTACGAAATAAAATACAATTTAATGTCAAAAAAATAATTATAAATAATTTACTAAAGTTTTGTTGAAAAAAGTTTCAAAAATTTGAGAAAAGTTACGTTATTTGTGAGTCTGAAGGCATTCAAACCACTTATTTATAAAGAGTACGTATTGTGTGAATGAAGGGAACATTTGTTTGTTTTGTTTGTCTTCAAAACAATTGATATTTAGTTAACTATTACTTTGTTTTAATCAATTTATTTCAATCCAAACACAAGAAAATGGATCCAATCTTCACATTATATCAAAATCATTTGTATGAAGAAGTGGAAGAAGAAATATTTTGGTCAGATCCAGAATTCCATAATAATGGCGTATCAGTGGATTCACGACTTAGAGGTTCGGCTGATGTCAACCCAAACGCCAACAACTGGGCTCTGATCCACCGATTAGTTCAATCGAATGGCTTCGATCATAGTATTTATACTTTCGATGACGAAGAAGTGATAATAAGAGTCGAATATGGATTCAATACTCGAGCGGAGACTCTTTTGTGGAAAATAAGAGACGCCATGGCTTATAGGCGTTGGAATCGAGTTATAAGTCAATTATATGACTTCCTGTTCATGAGGACAGGCTTTTACGACAATCAATTGGTTGTCCATCAAAAGGAATTCCTAAGATTTCCCACAAATAAAGAAGTAGTGGAAAACACTGCTCTCGAACCGCTATATCAGGAAAAAAGTTTTTTCTACTCATTCCGAAGATATCTAAACCATAGACAGAGCATAAGAATCGTTAGGAAAAGGATTGGACGGCACATGCCTTTCAAAAAAGTCGTTAAATTTGTTGGCCCGCACTTCACACTGCCGATCCCAGTCATTGGATATGAGTACCTCGAGTTTGACGGAAGTAAAAGGGGTATAAATCCTAAATATATAGCAAAACAGTTGTATTTAAATGCCTTTAAATACAATTATTGGTTGAAAACTCTATTAATACTTAATTTTCTTCCTTTTCATTGACTTTAAATTATTAGGTGATTAAAGTTCATATTCAAACCTCTTTAACACTATTCATAGGAAAGACATTCACTTCTCATAAATAGATTTCCGAAAGAAAAGCCTTTCTTCCAAAAAAGTTACAAAACAATTATTTATTCTATTCATTTATTAAGAAATTATTGTTAAACTAATAATAACTTAAATACATTAAAACCATAATTAATGTTATGTTTATTGAAATAATTTTCTCACAAATTGTTAATAATTTAAACAAAAAATATTATTAACTATTAATAAAAGTTATTTGTTTTTGAAATATAAATCAAATAAAAACTTTATTTTAATTGAAAAAAAGTTTAAAAACTTGAAGGCATTCAAGTCTTCAAACACTCAATGATTGAAATGTCAATCAAAAAAAACTTTAATCAAATTTTGCGCCACTTTTAGCCACTGATTGAAACACAATTTGATTGGACATGGTTTTTCAATTTCAAATATACCTGAGTTTGAAATGATCCAATTCCCTATACTAGATCAAAAACTGACCAATCACTAGGTTTATAAACTGAATGCCTTCAGTTTGAACTTTTTTCAAAACTGAATGCCTTCAGTTTGAACTTCTTTTAAAACTTGGTCATTAGTGACTGCCTGTAAAATCCATGTGTTTTGTTAGGAATTTAAATAAAATGTTTAAAAAATTAATCTGATTTTACAAATAAAATAATGTCTTTTAAAAATGTTAAATCAATTCTAGACAACACTGGTATGTCGTCATATCTAGACCAATTTATTAAAAAGAAAATAACTGATGACATCATATTGGAATTGCCTGAGCCTCTCCTATTGAACGCAATGGACAACTGTGTCGGGGATCAATTCAAGCTGAGTAAAATCATCAATGAGATGAATAATGATCCAGACATTTTGAGACACTATATGACTCCAGTGGTTCCTGAGACCAGTAGATCATCAATTGTTTCAGACCACTGTTATACAACTGGTACTAATGATCCGAAAAGGCAAAGAGTGGAAGGAAATTCATCGGGATGGTTACCACACCGTCAACTGACATTACAGATGAAAGAATTCCCACAAAATCCGAAAGAATTGATTAAAAGAATACTTCAAACAATTGGTAAAAATTTGTTTTTCAAATGCCTTTGAAAGACCTTTTTTCAAATGCCTTTGAAAAACCTTTTTTCAAATGCCATTTGAAAACCTTTTTTCCTTTTTTCTTCAGATGAAGAATTTCCTCACATATTAGATGCCAACAGATCATTGCCTCAACCGGAAAGTGCAGATCCTGAACAAAGACTGATCTTTGAAAAAATGGGGAATATTTTCGGTGATATTATCTCAGAATATTTCCAAAATAGTATTCCTCGTCCGCAACGATCATTAATTAGATCAGCTCTTTGGGCTGAAGATAACAGATTTACCACAAAATACTGGGTAAATTATCATTTAATTTTAAATTTTCCCCTAAAATATACTACTATAGGCCAAGTTGGGGAAGATATTCAACAGACGCTTCCGCCGCTATAAAGACAAAGTGGAAGGTATTCGGAAATTGGGGATTCCAGTGGATGGCGGTCGCAAAAAGCAAATTGTTTTCAAAACTGCTCAAGGCACTTCTATTCCACTTTTCACAAATTTTCGCAAAGAAGTTGCAAACAAATACCTTCCATTATTTAAAGTCTGGAATAAGTTTCTCAAGAAATATCCCAAAGTTACTGAAGAGGAAGGGGTATAACAACTATTTCGAAGGCATTCGAATTAATTTCTCTCATATTTTACAGATTTTATCACAAATCGAGAGAACACTAACCAATAGTCAAAAGTCTTCAGATATCAATGTTTTGAAAGCGTTATTTCGCAATAAACTCATAGATTTCTTTCTTCATATGAAACAAGATGAAGACTTGAATTCAATGTACACCTCAACACTCAATATTCCAGGTTATTCTATCAAACCTATTGATTTAGAAACTCATTTCAAAATATCTGATTTCCAGATCTCGAAGAATATTCAACTATTTATTTGGAAATCCACTCAATCTTAGAGAAGGCTTTGGAATCAGAACTTGTCGTTTGCGATGACCACAAATTTAATTCAATGATATCTGGCATTCAGTTCAATCCTGAACTCTCTCCTAAAGTAAAGTTTTTGAACACAGATCTCCAGTTCTGTTCAAAATACCATCCCATCGATTGTGTTGTGGTCATATTTCTTTGTCACTACGCCTTCGGCACAACTTTTGAAAAGCACTTGGAAAGTGTCTTTCTTTTCTATGAAAGGGCGGTCTTTGAATGGAATGATTCCAAAGTTGATTCCGAAAAATTGATAAATTTTCTCAAAAATTTTGATATTTATGTTAATCCTTAATCTTTTTCATTCACTTAATTTCAGAACAATTGTCCTGTTTTTCAAAAAAATAAATGCCTTTATTTTTTCCATAATTATATCGAAAATAAAGTTTATTAAAAGTGTGAAAATATTTTTAAAAATATTGTTTGAAATAAAAGTGAAAATCGATTCAATAATATTGTTTGAAATAAAAGTGAAAATATTTGCAATTATATTGTTTGAAATAAAAGTGAAAATATTTGCAATAATTTTGTTTGAAATAAAAGTGAAAATATTTGCAATAATTTTGTTTGAAATAAAAGTGAAAATCTATTCAATAATATTATTTGAAATAAAAGGGAAAATATTTGCAATAAAATTGTTTGAAATAAAAGCGAAAATTTATTCAATAATATTGTTTGAAAATAGTTTGAAAATAAATGTTTAAAAAAGTTTCAAAACATTTTTGATTATAATTCATTATATATAGTTGAAGAATATATAGAAAAGTTTTTCAAATAAATGTTCATTTATTTTATTTAAAAATATTTACTTATTTAAAATACAAAATATATTCATCTGAAAAACAATACAAAATAATTGCAAAAATATTTGCGAATATAATTTCGCATAAAAAGTTGAAGGAACAAGCAAATGTCATCATAGATTTACGTAAATAGTTAACCAAATGTTTTGAGTGTAAGCAGTAAATTAGCATGCAAATTACACAACTTCTTTGCCGTTGATTACGATTTGAAGATTTATTTGGAGACAAGTATGTAGGGGTAGGGGTAGGTAAGGGTATGGCTCACAATCTGTTCACCATTGGCTCAGACCGAGTGTAATACGTGACAAATAAGATTTGGTGACATTTAATATGTTAATAGAGGACAATATGTTTGGAAACTTCTCTTGTATTCAATTCGATTGTTTTTGATAAACAGGGTATAGTATTGCAAGTATTGCACATTCATTATGTAATCTGGGATTCAATAATTTGTTTTACTAAACATACGTTAAGGGAGTGAATGTCAGCTCTAGAGTCTGTCACAGACTGTCTGTGTTCAATATTAATAGATTTATTAATAGAGCTTGATAATTATCATTTTGATCATGAATATATTATAATTAGACTTGATAGAATGTAAACATGTTGATCTTTATGTTTGAACACCTTAAATATTGATTAATAATTCATGTAATACCAAGGTTACATTAGAAAAGTTTTCACATTATTTTATTTCAGTTAATATTCAAAAATCAATTTTTCAAATATTTATTTACAATAAATAAATAGATAACTCAATAAATTATTGAGAAGTAATTGTGAGTATAAATGTATACAAGGTAATATTTATTAGATAGCCAATCAGCCAATCCCTGTGTCCAATATTTGGTTTAGCTTGGTCATTAAATCATGGCCCGGGTATAACGAAACAGCCAGTGGTACAACTGGCGATACATGCTGTGTATGCAACATTGCACAGAACAATTGCTGCACCTCCAGTAGTCGTTCCTTATTACAAAATCGAAGAATTTTTAGGTGATAGTTAAAATTATCATGAACATTGACATACCAGCGGCTGCAATACAGGCAGCCCAGGCAGCACAGCATGCGGTTTGACAGCTCCCATATCCTGCAAACACTGTTAATATTCCGGCCTCACTCTGTTGTCCCCAAATTAAAAGGAGGACCAAAATTATTGCCAATTTTGGTGACAGTTTCGATACAAATTCAACAAATCACTGAAACCATTGAAATTTTAAAACATCAAAATTATTGCAAAATGAGTGCCACTTAGTTAGTGCTTGCTCATTTTATTGGGGAGTCCGAAGGGTTTGAAACATTAAAATATTTATGAAAAATATGAGAGTTAAGAGAGTCAGTGACCGATTCAATAGTGTTATCAAATGATTGGATTATCCGCCGATTAATTGGGATGTTTGAGAGATAGAGAACATGTTCACCGATTTTAGGAATGAGGTCAGGTGTCAGGTGCTCTTTATTTGATTGTAAATAAGAAATACATGTGTACATCAAGTGGAAAGTGTGGTCAGATTAACCACTAGATTACCTGAAAATGGATGAGCATTACTAATACTGCATTAGAATTGAAAAGTACACCTTAATACTGGTTATCTGAGCCTGGTCACTAATCCGACTTAAAAGACAGCCTATTCTTAGCTATAATTCCATTGGGAGTGGAGTCCGACTAAAAAATTGTGTTTTACTTGAAATGGAGATCAAATAGACATTACATTTAAGAGAATTGTTCGACAAAATAGTTAACGATATAGTTGTGTAGGAAATGAAGTATCCATTCTGTGCGCTCAGACCTAATCACACTCAAGCGGCCCAAACACACTATTATCACAGATATGTTTTCACACAGTTTTCAGCGCCTATTCTGTGCCCAAAAAGACTTCTTTTTCATATTTTTCTTCCTCCGAGACTTTTGTCTCCAATTTATTCTTCAGTTGAAGTATTTTTACTCTGTTTTTATTCTGTGCTCTACTCATAAGAAAATATTAATTGAGAGGAAATGCCTTCAAATGGTATTTCAAGAGAAATAAGAGCAAAACAATTATCAAACTTCGGGAACAAAAGCGTCGAATGATTTTCTCCGAACAAATTCTGTGAAAACATTTCAATTAAGTTAAATATTTTTGTTATTTTCTGTTGAAATGCTTTTAACTTAATTTCAAATTAATTTGTAATGAAGTAAATTAGACGACAATTTTAAACTAGGGCTCTTTATCCACAAGGATTCTTCCAAGAACTTATCTAGGACATTCTTATTTGATTAGTTGATAGAACTTTTCAATTTGTCTGAAAATTAAGAAATTTTTCTGATTTTAAAGAATGAAATGAAGTGAAGATAAAAATCTAATAATAATTCAAACAAAACTCTAAAAGAATTTTTTCATTCGATAACAGCGATTGTGATGTCTTTAGAAGAGGACAGAATAGAATCCATTCTGTGCTGAGAATTCTTGAGATTCCTTTTCAATCAAAGGAGTGACTGAAAAACTTTTTTTCATTAGAAGACATCTATTCAATGATTGGTTTCTTCTCTGCAAAGAATTTTTTGAGATTTTATCGATAAGATTGTGGCTCAACAGTAGTCCAGAGTGAAGGAGAGGAGAGCGCCGGACAACTAATGCCGACAACTGTGAGAAGAGTGACAAATGAGTTTAGCCGATGACATACCAAAAGCAAACTTTTATTGTTAATTATTTTAAGCGTAGGGACAGTCTGCTTGTCTTTAATACTAATTGATTTTTGTTGTCGTCAAACAATTGTCACACGATTTCAATTCAACACTAATTTTGATCAAATGGTGAGAAAACGCGAAAATTAGGCTCTAATTAAATAAATAGCTTTAAGTAAACGAATGTAAGCTCTGGTAACTGAAGAACACCGACAGATCAGACACACGAAGAGCACACCATTCACTCTGTTATGTTGACTGAGGAACAGAATCGCATATGGAGTCGGCTGTTCTTTGGCCGCGAATCAGATTTATAGCAATTTATGAACTTTTTTTGGGCCACATTATTAAGGGCTGAGCACTGGCTTAAAATCCAGGAAGTGATGAGTGAAGTCTATTCTATTGATTATGAATTTCTTCTCTTTTTCATAGCATTCCATATCTGGATATCGATTGTGTGTAAGCAAAAAAATTTTTTCATGTCAGACAAAAATTCAATAATTCTGGATAAACAGAAAAAAGTTATGGACAAGTAGTGTATTTACAGCACATATACAGCACATCCATATCTAACACCAATACATTAGAGGAAGTGTTGGCACAGAATTGAGAAAAGAAAATGTTATTTGAATTGATTGTGAAAATTGATTGAATGAAAAACACCTAATCTTTTGTTATTATTGAACATAATTTAAATAATGATAGATTTGAAGCCCAAGTTTTGCTCTCCTCTTCTTCTTCTTCTCCATTGAAAGGCTGTGCTCTCGTAAATCGACTCATTATTATTGTTGAGACACTATATGCAAAATCAATACACAGAGAGATATCCCTCAGAAATATTGTCGATCATTACTACAGACGATACAAAACTTTAACGAAATTATTGTATGGAAGAGAAGAGTATGAAATCCATTCTTTCATCGGATAAATAGGGATATAAGTCCTCCTAATGTCTGACTCACTCAGCACCGCATCTCTCTCTCTCTCTCTCTCTCTCTCTCTCTCTCTCTCTCTCCAAAAGTTAGTGAGAAAATTGAATTTTCACTTAAAAGGGGGAACAGAGTGAAGACGAAGTGGTTTAATAACCAGAGCGAGAGTTAAGTCTAGCAATTCATACATGAATTGGACTCGAATTCCATTAGCATTTGAAATACAGTTTCAAATGTTTAAGACTTTGAAACAGTACTCAACAAAAAGGGGAACGACTGCGACAGAGAAACACAGAATCTATTGTAAAAACATTGATTACCACAAAATGAAATGCATTTTGTTCTCAACAATAGTAATGATTACAAATCGATAGATTACTTCTCATTATTTTGTGTCGAAATAACATAAAAAATTTTCATCAGAGCTCTGGTCCTCTCATTTTGAGCTCTCACTTAGTCTGTGCTCTGTTTTCTTTGGGCCTATAGTTTTCGATATCGATTTCAATTAAATTAAAGGACAGAATAACGAAATGTCGACCAAAATGAGTATTTCTATGTGAATGAAGAGCAAAAACTTTGTCTTTCATTCCTATTATTCGTTAATCAATAAAATGTTTTGGAATTAAATTGAAATTCAAAGCCAACCAAAGCTGTCGACAGTCCTTTTGGTGGCATTAGAACCAGAGTTCACTGAATTTATCAATTATTCTCATTTGAATTTCATTAATACCAAGAAGAATATGACCAAATCATCTTGTCTAATTTAATTTTCCAAGTTCTTTATCAATTAAAGGCAGAGTTATTACACAAATTCTAATAAAATTAATTCTAAAACACGAATAAATTACTTCTGAATTACTGTGATGTTCACCTATTAGGGGGTTATGCAGAGGATCATACCATCTTAGAAATTGAGTCTTTCCTCTGGACATCACTCACAAGATATTATGCATATAATGTCTAAATTGAATTCTTTTGATATAAACAGAATAAACACTTAAATTAATATATCAATGAATAAATTTGATGTAATTATATCTATTATATTATGACATTTTCATAATTATGGTCTATTAAAAAGCTATTAACTGAATTCAATTCGCAAAATATCGACCATTAAGTCGTCATAATATGACTTAATCTATATATTTGATGAGAATTCAAATTTAATTCATTTATTGAAAGTTTTTTGACATCAAATTTAAATTCGAAATTCAAACAAATTATTCCAAATACACTGCATTTCAAAAGCATTTTTTGAAGTGCTCGAAGACAATTGTGCAAGCTTATGTTTATTTGATTTTCAATCAGTGAAATCAGTTCCACTCAAGAGATTAAACAAGAACAAATTTCATTCAAATATATTTTTAGAATTGTCTTCAACCGATTGGCTTGAATTTGATAATGTTGTCCATCTCTGGTATACATTTGATTTTGTTTCACTCTTCAGGAATACTATTGAATGAAAGATAACTTTGTTTTTGATGTGAATTAATACGGTTTGGGATCTAATGTCAAATTTTATTCAAATATTCATAAGAAATATCAATGAATATCAATGTTATCTCTATTAATATGCAATGACTTTCAATCTTAGCTTTTTTTCTTATACAACAACTTCTTCAACACAAGACCAGTGATGCGCAGGGAATGGACACAAAAAGTCCAATCAAAAATAGTTGCTCACAACCAATATTGTAAGTTAAAATTAACAACCTTATAAATGTATAAACAAGTCTAGTTGAGCTTGATCAATTCTGATTCCCTTGTTTTCATTAGAAAAGTTTAGATAAGAATAAATGTTTTTGCTCTTTGTTTTCAGATGTTAACCTGGATCAATTTTACCATTAATAAGAAGGGTGTATTTTATAAGGAGGAATAGTTAAGTTAATAGAGAGGACAGCCCTTAGAATCGAAGAGAAGCTAAAAATCATTTATTGATTGACAGAACCATTCTTTTCGACTATTGATCTAAATTTCGACTCCGGGCTAAAAATGAATAATATATATCCAGTTATTCTGTTATTCATTTAAAAAGAGTGGTTGAGTTGACAACAGAGCACAGAATATTTGTTTATTCGAGTAGTCATACCATTCATTGAGCGGTTAAATGAGAATTGAATAAAAATAAAGGGACAGAACAATACCAGAGACACAAACACACAGACAGAGAGTCAGAGCAGCAAAAGAGGACAGGCATTCCCGAGACTTACACTATTGCCTCTATTTAGTGACCCAACAGTTCTCTAAATAATACATTAATACCGCGAAAAGTGTTTATAATAAAAGTAAATTCATATCTAATAACAGTTGACATTCACTTACGTTAATAGAAAAAAGTGTTTCAGAATATTCATAACCATAGCCATGGATATTATGGCTGTGCTCTTAACTGAATTAGACGTTCAAATATAACGAGAGTTTACTGGATTGTGACGCATGTGCTGCTCATAATAGGCTAATCAATTTGGATGGTGAACAGCACGCGTCGGTTTGGATGCTGAGGATGCGGATCAGTTGTGTCTAAACCAATATAAGCGGACGAACACTGCTTTCCATTTGTCTGATCGCTCGCCTCTGCCATCGATTGCCGAACTCTATTGACTCAAATGAGTGTTCATTACATCCAAATAATAATACCCTTTATTACTGTATATAAAAAAGAGAAGTAATAACTGATTTCTTTGATTGTGTGCTAAAACTTGATGTTTGAGTGAATAGAAGTTAAAAATCTCTCTTTAAATAAGAAGAAAAACAACTAAACTGAGAGAAACTTTTGTCGAAAGGATAAGTGAAATAAATTTTATTCATTTAAGTAATAATTCAGTTATAAAACCGACAAAACTATTGCTTTTGATTCAGAGATTTGTTTCAATAAAATAGTTATCCGACTATTTGTTCGTCCGTTTAGTCGGTCGACAAGTTTTATATTGAAAATAGTTTTTCGGTCGAAAATTTGTCGATAAAAATGCGAGAAAATACATAAATAGTGAATACATGAGAATTGTGTGAAGACTTTTCTCGTAACTTATATTTTTTGTTCTGTTGAGTTAGACTCTGAGCTCAATGATTGATAAACTGTATGCGTCTATGAATTTTCGAGTGACAAGTTATTCAACTGAATAGAGAATAGAGTGAAGCACAGAATACGTGTGCTGTGCCATCGCACAGTACTAACATACCAACAGTTCCTTATTCTTGTGCTTCTTCTTTCTTGCAAGACTATAATAAAGAATATTCTCCACTATTATTACTTTATGTAAAGTATGTGCAAAAGTTTGCCATTTCATAGATTCACTCAAATGATAGATAAAAAACTTGTGAAACAGCGCTCAATGAAAAAGTTTTGTATAAAATTGAGGCAAAAGTGAGACAAAAATATCGCCACTTCTTTGTTGTGAATCAACTCTTCCTCCACTTCTTCTTATTATTCTTCGAGTCTAATAACAAATACTATTAATGGAGAAACACTTTAATCAATGACTCAGTGCTTAAAGTGTTTCAACATTTGATATCTAATTAATGTTTACGAATAAGTGTTTGGCTTTTCAAACAATTTTCTTAATTAAGTAATTGAATTAAATTTCCAATTATTAGCCAACACTTTAGCTGATGGTATGGCTTTCCTGATGTGAATATTATTTACATTTACTTTCATAACATTCGACTTAAATATCTCTGAAATATTCATTTGAAAATCACAACGAATTATTCAAAATTATAATAATCGAGGAAAACATAGTTTAAAAGCCTCAAGTCATGTATGAACTATCAACTTTTATTGGCTACTTTCTCATCTGTCTGCTATCAATTCTAACGAAAGGTAAGCTAAAAATTCCAATTATTCCTTGATATTTATCAAAATGCAGTTGTCTGGGGAATTAGCATGCTTAAAACAATCAAATGTTGAATAGGAATTTTCAAATCCATTGAAATAATAGTTTTTAATGCTTTCACTTCAAATGAATTATTAATAAAATGAGAATCAATTAGTCAAAAGTCGTGCCGTTTATTACAATTGCTTTTTAATACAATTCATGTTATGCTCTGAGGATCTGATTAATTGTCATAACTTTCAATACCCGTAAGTGTCGGACAGAATTGAGTCAATAATTTTGCTTTTTTATGAGATATTCGTTATAATAATTGAAATCATTTTTAGATTCATTTAATGTTAAATCAAATAAATTGCAATTTTGGAAAATATTGTTACTGGTTAAATATTTAAACTAGATCAATCATAGAAGGTAAAATTCATTTTGAAATTGAGCTTGATTCAGTGAGTTTATTGACTCCTTGTTGGACATCCCTTTCTTCGATCAAATTCAATATCGTTTAAGGAATAGAAAGTACTGAAGAATTCAATTCAGTTCCGACTCCTGAATAAAATTTAAGGAATAATAATAATGAAAAACAACTTATGATTAATTCAGAGACCTGGATGAATAATTCATTGGAAATTATTCTGGGCAAGAGTTTTCCTAATGTGTTATGAAATTAGTCTACGCTTATGAAAAAATGACCAAAACTTTGAGTCAATAAAAATAAGTTAAATATAACGACAAAAATATTTATAAAGAATAAGAAGAAAAAAGGCTTTAATATTGCATTTGATTGTGTCATATGTCTTGAGTCGACGACTCAGGACTCAGAATCAAAAAGTATTTTCGGACATACAAATGATGGGATATTTTAGTCTATAGTTTCCACTATTTCTTGGGCTGGGATTCAAAGTTATGGCTTTCAAGTCACTCAGTCTTACGACTCAAGCCTTCAAAATGATGTCAGTTTCGGCACTTAAGCTCTGAATTATATAAATTTTATTCTTCGCTTCTCCGCTAAAAATTGCGGCAAAAAGACTAAAATCTTCTGAAAAAAGCTTAAATGGTTTAGAATTTATTCGCCGCCAATAATAATAATAATATTTTTATTACTTATTTTGAAATAATAATTATTATTAAGCACTTCGTGAAAAAAGTTCAAACATTTGCTTAAAAAATGGCTAATTTATTAAATTATTGATGGGATTAGCAAGGTTGTTTCGATAAACGAATAAATCCCACTCATAATTCCTGGCTTACCATCGAATAAATTCAAAAAATGATCTTTCAAACTCATAATTCTTTCAAAGAGATTAGCAAGATTCATCTAGAAACAGCTGCTATTGACCTTGCTAATCAATAAAACAGGGCAAATGTATTATAGCCTTGGTTGAAATAAGCTAGAACATAATTACAGAAAATGATTTTATTTATCCGACGATATATTCTGTTATAAAGCAATTGTTTTATCGATTAATTAATTGGAGATTAGAGTCAACTATTATTTTGCTGATTATAAATAGGTATTCGATGGGCAGACCGGAGCCAACAACTGCCTAAACTAACAAAACCTCGAACGGCACAGAATAAGCGGCGAAGTTGTGCTGTTGTGCTGATCGCAGTGAGTGTTGGAATTGAATAGGCCTGGAGTCGATTGAGTCCTAAATAAGAGTAATTGAAAAGTGCGTTCCAGTGCTGTGTAGTGGCACTTAATTTGTAGCAATTTATCACTTTGTGTCTGAGCCGGCTATACATGTCTGCGATTGACAATCACTTTATCTGTTCTTCAGTTCCTATTGTTTGCTTCGATAGTCGAATCGGTTCCACAAATACAATGACTTACAAAACTGATAACAAGAAAAAAAGAGATCAAACCCAGAGATCGATCTGTTGAAATGTTTTGCACACTCCTACACACCCAGCACAGCACAGCACAGCACACCCAAAACAGCCACTTCCTCAACACACCGACAAATCCTGACCACAATCTTAAAAAGATTGGTTACCTTTTCCTTCGAATATAATCGAAGATATTTTATCAAAATTCTGTTGAAATGTATTTCTATTCAATTTTGTATTTCCAATTTGATAACCGAGCTAGAACATCATTTCCCAGCAAATAGTTTTCGTAGAATCTTGACTTAAAATTTTTGAGTAACTCCAGTGATCGCCAAAGAGGGAGGTCTATGGAAAACCCCCTAATTTTTTGGTAGGAAGAACCCCTCCCCCAGTTAACGGTGTGGGAAAATGGGAAAAGTCGACCAACCTCCTGAAAAATTTCTTGGAGGTAACCCCTAATGTCGGGTACCTTGGCGATCACTGAGTAACTCTTTTCAAAATGAATGGTCTATTCCTCCCGATGTCCAACACTGGAGATAAAACTAAAAATTCAATTCAATTTTCAATAGATATTGAATTGAAAAACGCATTCAAGATAACCCTGCTTAAATCTCTCTTTCTATTGAAAAATGAATTCTTCAAGATTGAAAACTTTATTTTGTGCAACACTCTCTTTGTGAGTGACACTTGAATTTGATCTTGATCCAAATATATATCTAAATTAAAATATATGAGAACTTGTATTCTGTCAAATAATAGAGACCTCAGAATCAGAATTAGAATTACAGTTAAACTAATTCTCACTTCAAAGCCATTAACCATTCGATTGAATGATAAGAGAGTCGGAGGGAGACCAGGGGTGATGGGAAAACACCCTTCTCTTCTCCATTTAATCGTATACCTAGCACAGTTTATTCGTTAGAAATAAATTTCTTTAGAATTATCTCTTCCAAAACATATTAATATGAAAAACCTAGGTCGCTTTTAGAACAGTTTATCTTTATGAGCATAGAATTTGAGTTTATGAGTATGAACTTGGTTAGCCCTTTGAAGAAATCAATTGATTAGTACTTTGAAGTCAATACAAGATTATCAGATTGTAATTAAAGTGGACGTCTATTTAGACGATGAGGATGTGCTCCAATGCTTTAGTGGTTTTTCTTCGTTAGCAAATAAGAAGGACAGCCGATAGACATGACCAGCATTTTTGGCTTAAATTACCAGAAATCTAATCCAAACAAATATTCGGATAAAAGACTTACTCAGAATAAGTGAGAAAGTCTTTGATATCAAATAAATAGACCAATAATTAGTCGAAATTCAAACAAAGAATTTGATTTCAATTTGTTTGAAATATGTTTTGTTTTGATATCGATTTCTATGAAAAATAAGTTTCTTATCCATTGAAAAGCTGTTAAACAAAAACAAAAAACTTTGAAAATAAAAGTAAAATATAAGAAAGTAATTCATTCGGACTCAAAGTCCTCTCAATTCAGTCAACGTTGGAATCAATGATATCCAGAGTTCATTAAATTCTCGTCAAAATGACGCACAAAATATATTACAAAATGATATTTCTTTGACTTTTCTCTCGATCACAATGAATTGTATTTCCCTTGATAACAATAATAATCTCATACAGAACATACAAGTTAATTTTCTTTATAGCTTTAACTTGAAGTTAATTTTGATTAATTATTGCCTTAATTCCTAAAAATTTCATTTCATTTATCACAAAAATATAATTTTTTATTGAGAGAGAGAGAGAGAGAGAGAGAGAGAGAGAGAGAGAGAGAGAGAGAGATTCTTGGAATTCCTAGAATTAAATTTTATTTTACAAGGATTTAATAGAAAGGCTTCGGAATTCTCTTAGGGCTAAAAATTTGTTATTTTCTTCAAAAGAGTCAATAAATTCCATTATTTCAATGAAAATTCATCACAAGTTTTCTAAATTTTTTTATTTTTAGAGTTTCAGGAATTTTATTTAATTTGATTTTTTTTAGGATTCGTGCGATGATATGCATCTCTTTGCCGATAGAAACACTGAAAATGTTGAAAAAATTAGATATCGGCAAGGTTACTTTAGTCTTATATTTTTCCAATCCTTTGAAATATGTCACAGAGAAAAATGGAATTAAATCACGGAATAAAAGCGGCGTTCCCTTTTATCTAATTATTTTTATTTATTACTCATAAAATATACCTTTCACCTATATAGTTTGTTTTCCAATACTTTCAAGTATATTAATTACTTGCTCAAATTGAGAGAATACATTTTACCATTGAAGCTAATAAAACTTGAAAGATATGATTGGAATTTGAATTTCCTTGGGACATATTGTTTGCACATCCCTGAAAGGTAAATTACGAGTGCAACGGATTAAATCTGTTTTTACGCAAAATTAGGCTATTGTTTGAAAATTCCTTCAAATTTAATTATGAAACTTTCAAAAGTTTGTTTTACATTATTCACGACCCGAATAATTTGATTAAATAATTTTTGGCTCTGTTTTGATGCAAATCTGAAGACAATGTGCTGTGACTGAAGAGAGAGAGTGAGAGAGAGAGAGAGAGAGAGAGAGAGAGAGAGAGAGAGAGAGAGAGAGAGAGAGAGAGAACTGAATATTAAATTAATTTTCAGTTACACTGTTTCTGACACTTTATGCGTAACAGAAATGATAACAAATTTTTTAATCTTTGAATATTTGTAAACGAATTGCAATTTCTGTCCTATAAAACACTTTCAGACAATTAATGAATTATAATAATAATAGCAATCGATTTGTTGTATCTCTTTTGACAAAGAGCTTTACACTGCTCTTCTCCCAGTCCTCCATCTTTCTAAGGGCTTTGTATTAGTTTTGTGCTCGATATTAATTCTATGTATATTTTTGTGCGTTTGACTGCTCTCTCATGAGTTAAAATTGGAGAAAATATTTTTGATCAGAAAATAAAGAATAAGGAAAAGAGTTGTTTTAAACCCCAATCTCTTAAGACTTTGTGGACTCCGGGCGAGTGGTGTAATCTTTTCTGTGAAAAGTGTCAGTTTGTGCCCTTTCAAAATTTATGCCAATTTTCGCAACGGATACTGAATGTGCTGACTATGCACTGCCTCCCATACAATGGCCTAAAACAGTGTCAGATCAACTGTGCACAGAATATTCCTGAGCGCACAATAAAGTGCTTTTTCCTCAAAATCCTTTTTATATTTCGATTAAAAATTCCATTTAAACGATAAAATGCAAAATTATTTTTGAGTTCAAATTCTCATTAGATTTGTAGGAAAAATGCCAGAAATGAGTGTTGAAAATAGACTAAAAAACAGTGAAATTTGAGAAAATTTCTTCTCAATTCTACTATTATTAAGTTTTATTAATTATTTTCAATTTATTTTCTCTTTGTTTTAATTAGTTTTTCTCTTCGGGTTTTCGGTCTCTTCTCTTAACGAAGAGATTAATTATTTGAGATAATAATGAAATACTGACGAAATTACAGAGAAGTCAGTCCTCCGAAGGGAACCATTTATCGTATGTCAGCCGATATACTAATCGAATATAATTTTTCATTTCCATTAATTCAAAGATTAACACCGATTAAGATTGAAATTCTTCACTGAACACCACTACAGTCCAACACCGATAGGACTCACTTTTCAATTGTGAACTCAATGGAAGTTCAAATGGGATTATTTGACTCAAGGTCAAAAAAGAGCAATCTTGGTAATCCGCTTAAAAGAGCTACGTTTGACTGATCATGATACAATCGATTTTTTGGATCCCTTTTGAGAGTAGAAATTTGTTAGTTATCTTTCAACATTAATTCACCATGGTAGCCTTTTGTATCCATGAGTGTAGTAACATAGCTTGACTGTAGTCTAATTGATGGCTCAATTTTATTTTTTTGTATTCGAGTGAAATAACTAGAAAATTAACGCATAAGTGGAACGATTGTATTATGGTAAGTTTGCACATTCGAATCGACACAGAATGCTCTAGGGAATAACTTTGAGAATATCATGAATTTTGCTGAGAATTCAAAAAACTTTTACATAAAATTTGGATTAAAGTCCCAGAAAATAGAAGAAGACTTTTTTGAAATTGATTTTCTTCACTCACTTTTGGCTCACAATAAAAGCGATTCTCAACAGAAATAAGTCTCAGTTTTGACTTCAATTCTAACTTTTGGGAAACTTTGGGATAATCTGAAGAAAAAGTTTTTCGTTATTAGGATTCGGTTTTAGGCAAATGTTTTTGTTTTCGTTGCTATTGAAAGAGTTGGTCACCGGAGTAGTGCCCAATCGAATGGTGCGGACCACTAGTTTTCAATAGTTATATGAAACGAAATGAGCGAAACGCTCAGAATTGGAGACTCGACTTAGAAATAAGTACTGATTGAGTGCTAATGTGTTGAGAGGAGAGGGAGACAACGAGAGAGAGAGAGAGAGAGAGAGAGAGAGAGAGAGAGAGAGAGAGAGAGAGAGAGCACAGCATAGCGCAGAGGAAAGGGAGAGATAATGGGAAGAAAAGTAGTTCTGATATAATAAGTGTAAGCGTTTTTCGGTGCATTGGATTCAATGCAATGGATTTTTTATGCGTTTAACACTTCCATGGATTGATTGAGTGCTGGACATGAGTTCACACATTATGTATCATTGAAAATAGTGACTGACTTTTAGTACATATTGATATATATGCTGTGCCACCGAAACAAAGTTAAGTCTAGATTTATGATCGAGTGAGTGCCACAGCACCGGAATATTCGTTCCCAACAGTAGAACCTCTTTAATACGTACGGAAGTGTGAGATAATCCTCGGCTAATATTTGGGGAATTCGCACACAACTGCGTAACATCAGTGGAACGATCAATGACCATGACAATTTATTCATATAAGATAAGCTATTGAGCAAGATCATCACTTTTTTGTGGAGTTTCCATTGTCTCAGGGATTGGAGAATTGGTTTAAAATGTTTGAATTTTTAAGAAAACATTCGACGAATTAATAAATGAGTTTCTTATGAATGAAGAGATTATGTGATTCTGTTCTCAATTTTGTGATTCTTTGTTTATATTAGTATTTGAGTAAATCAAATAACTTGTGATATATATTAGAATTTATGGCATTTTATGCCTCACATTAAGCACTCTATGAATTAAGTGGTTGTCTTTGTAAACACAATAAGAAAACACTTCTCCCAATCACTGCCTCTTAGCTCTCATTCAGTTAAATAAATATTTAGTTTATTTCAATCAAACAAATTTCTGGCACTTCTCATAAGAATCACAGCCCTCTCATACATTACAAGCCAACAGAACTGAGAAAAATTGATGAATTTTAATTAAATAAACACAAATGAACTGTCAAACGATGATAAACCAGATCATTTTGACGGCTTTATCTTTAATCTAAGGCTATACTTGAAATTTATTAACGGAATTCAAACCGTTTTCCAGAAAAAAAGGAAATTTGTCTTAAAAATTGAGTCCATATTATTAGATATTATTTTTAATGTCAATAATTATAGTGATTTGACTGTATTTTTCTCAATCATTGCAATAATGGAGAAAAGAATTGAATGAAAGTCTATTACAACCGGTTTTTTACGACACTATTCGATGTGAAAAGAGAAGAGAAAAATACGATTTTGTCAATGAAATCATGAAATTATGACATTTGGAGAAATGCATTATTTCTTTCTTAGTTTTGTGTTTGGGTTTTGCACAACACTTGTGTCCAGACTTATAAAGTTGTAATGTTTTGGCACAACATAATAGTTATATCGTTCACCAAAACACAGAATCGTTATAATAATGCGAATAATATTTTGATACCAATCTTAACGCACAGAACAATCAAATCTATTCTTTCCAACAAAAATCAATAAACAAGGTCAAAGCAATTCTCTCATATTGAAACAAATAAAATACTCTTGGTACAATTTGGTTTTCATTTAGAAACTAACAATAATTTTCTTTTTATATTCATTAATAAAACATAACACTTATAAACACTTCTGAATAAATCATAATTTATCCGGGAAAATGAGCTAGGATAAAGAATAAATTGAGTGTGGTAATAGCTAGGAGCTACAATATTTATTTGCCTCGATTTATAAAATGATTAAATAATTAATTTTCTTATTGAGCCCATCGAAAGATCGGCGAAAATCTGTGTTTGGATAACATCTGATCAAAAGCCAGAGTAAACAGAAGAGTCTTAGAGTTAATGTTAATCGAAAGTCACAGCAGTTGATGGTTTGGCAGAGGACTGGCAGAGAGAGGTCTGGCTGTCAATAAATATTATAAACGTATATTCTGTGGCCAAATATAATGCTCTGATGAATGATAGTTATTATCTAAACATTCAAATAATGACTCCTATTATCGGGATTTATATATAAATAGCAAACCATTACCGAAGTGTTAATATAGAAGTAAAACTCAAAATATATATATAATATTCTATTCAATAAATTATTTTTTCTTCATTTTTTCATTCATTGAAATTAGAATTTCCAACAAAACCTTTGCCCGAAACTATTGAAATGATCTATGAATTTATGACTTGACTGGTGATGATCTCATCGATTATGCGAATCATTCAGAAGACAAGACTATTAATCATTTATTTCTTATCTAATCGGAAGTCATATCACACTTATCTTACTTTTCTTTTCCAATTTGATCGAAGAAATTCTCACAATTTTTGCCTCTCTTTCCACTGCACTGTGTGTTTGAATAATGAACAGCATAACTGTATTCTGTGCTCTGCAACGTATGACACATCAATTTTTTCGATGAGTTATTTGAATACATTTGGCAAAAATGTATTTCCAAACGCACTGTAATTCAAGTTCATCAATGAAACTGAAATCACAGGCCATTTACTGTAAGGCCTTATGGCTGACCGAAGAGCTATTGTTTTGAATTACAAATAACAGCATTAGAAGGATAGGAGAGGAGGACCGCCGGCT
The DNA here is from genome assembly GCA_034698165.1 of Punctoribates punctum. Taxonomy (NCBI): domain Eukaryota; kingdom Metazoa; phylum Arthropoda; class Arachnida; order Sarcoptiformes; family Punctoribatidae; genus Punctoribates; species Punctoribates punctum. The sequence goes on along the minus strand of JAQGBD010000268.1, from coordinate 11,783 downwards.
TTGCAACGGCTCTCCACTATCTCTGCAAACATCGATCACAACAAAAACAAAGTGAAACTTAATTCCATAACAAATTGAATGACTGAATATATTGCACTCATTTTTATTTTTCGGACAATTTATAAACTGAGAGCCCAGTCCTGTATGTGCTCCCAGAGTGACCAACTGTATAAACAGTCCCTTTTGATTACTTCAATTAATTCAGCCATCTAATTCAATTCAAACTTGCTCTATCATTTCCAACGTTGATATTCAAGTTAAAATAATCTAGTTTATGTTGAAAAATTCATTTAAACCTGGATGATTCACATATCTTACTTCGATTTTGCAAGGATGCAATAGTAAACTTGGTTACACTATTCGAAAGTTACAAGATTCCTGTTTAATATTAAAAAGCACTCATCACTCACTGCTTGAATAGCCAATTGGCAACCTAGGTTATTCTTGGTGAATTATTCTTGTTGACTACCCTGTTGTCCACACTCTCGTCGCTTGTAATCTTGCAATGAGTGGACTTATATTAGTTATAGTCTTATTAAATATTATTAACTCATATAAATGTGCAAAACGTGACTTAAATGAAATAACCAGCGAAGGGTCGGTCCGACAAAAATAAGAGTCATTCCCCAAGAGATGTGTTCCCGAAGTAGTGAAAAGACAATGCTTTCAGTCGAGTGCTTTCGTGACCTGAAATACCAGTTAATAACAGTTAATGAAAAGACAAACGAATCCAAAACACACTAACATTAAGACACACTCTTTAGAGACTTCTGTTTATAATAATGTTTAAAAAGTTTCATTAAAAACACTCATTTCTATGTATTTTTCAAAAGGACAGACATAATAATGGAAGTTATTATGGCTGTCCATTAAAATTAAATTCTAATTCAGTTTTGTTAAAAACATTTATTGTTGTTTTGGGAATCAATTGTTTTCAGAGTCAACGCAAAAACAGATTTCAATCGCAAACTCTTATAAATTGTTAATTAATTTATTGAAATATTTTATTAAAATTTAAAACAATTTCGAGAATTTATTGCATTAAACACCAGAATAGCAATGAATTAAATAATTTGGGAAAATGTTATAAATATTTTCCAAATACAGACGAACCCCACTATAAAAGAGATGGATGTTAGAGAAAATCAAATGACAGGTTCATTTTACTGTTCTTTTATACAAGTTTGCGGGTAAAAACAAGGTGGAAATAAAGTAAAAATATAAAATAAATCTGTGCTAGTTGCTGTGCTGTACTTGTTTAGGGTTCAAAAGGGTTGGACAGTGTTTTGAGAATATATGAGACAATATTAGTATTCAATTCAATACGAGAACAATATGGAAGTCATTGGACTGAAAACAAAGTTAGTATTAATCAAATTCAAACTGTTTATAAGACACGTGACGCCGGCCTAAAGTGGTTGTGCGTAAGAAAGATGGAGAGGGAGACCGAAAAGATGCTGATCTCATGAAAAATTTGACTGTCATATAGAGTTTTCCCCACATTTTCAGAGACAAAAGAATAATTTAGTTGTATTTTACTATATTTTTTTGTTCTCCTATTCTGTGCACTACTTATCGCTATAATTTTCTTTATCTTCTCTAACAAACTCTTGAGTGAAGATAACTCACCATTAGTTCAGACGTGAACCGCACTCCCGATCGAGTGCTTCCACTTTTCTTCTTCTTCTATCACTATTTAAAAAGTTTGCCATAAATATCAAACTCATAGAATAGGGCCTCTCTCTCTCTCTCTCTCTCTCTCTCTCTCTCTCTCTCTCTCTCTCGCCATCCCTTTCCCTCTACGGTCTGTCTATTTTCTATTTCTTTCTATATATTTACGATATATTTAAGGACTTCTTATAAAAGAAGCGAAAAAAGGCGAACAGGAAAAGCATTCGGAGCCAAAATCCAATGGGAAATATGTATCCAAAAGTGGCAGACATTCGGCCAACAAATTAATCCGAAGCGCAACGAAAGCACAGCACAGCTGGAGATAAAGATAGATTTGAGTCCTCTCGATGTGGTCTTCACAATCACTCAGACCTCTCCTATTCACAGCTCGAAGAGAGAGAGAGAGAGAGAGAGAGAGAGAGAGAGAGAGAGAGAGACTTCTTTTTTATTCTTGTTCAGTATGTTTTCGGCGATTATAGAAAGGATGAGAAGCAAAAAGTTGTGCGGTTTTCCAAATATTAGATATGCTATCAATAAAGTTGTGCTGATTTCCAGCCATTTCTTTGATTATTGACTCGAAATCTCTTTCTCTCCACAAATAAAAAACTTCAGTCCTTTTCATCTCAATCTGTAAAACATTTTTTCACAGTCTTTCGATTTTTCGACTTATATTCGTTGATAGGAATCCGTTGAATGAAAAGACTTTTATCACATTAAATGGGATTTTGTTTATAAACTGAGTTCTAAATCCCTTTTCATGAATATAAAATCAGTGTCGGTATCAGATCCGGTGCTCAAAACAGTCAAAACTCTTCAAACTGTGGACAACTGGTCATTACTCGGGTCTACTCCTCTCAATCCTCGAATGAATATTTAAGAAACCAATTATTTTGGTCACAAATTCACTCAAAACAGAGGTTTCAACCAATAAAATTTATCTAGGTCAACATTTTTGCTTTTTGATTTGAAGATTATCTAACAAGATGAATTGTTTAGTTAAAAGTTCAATTATCTGTACAGAGATTATCGGTTTGTCAGTATTTACACGATGTAAAGGAAAAATAAATGGCTCAATATTTTAATATTCACCCTGCTTATCAGCAGAAGTAGAATATTCTTATTTAATGGAGGCTTTTATAATGAAAAACAGGTTTATTTCTAAATCGAAATTCAAATTTCTGTCCATAAACTTAATGAACACAAAATTCATTAATCAATTCATTCAGTTATAGCACTAATGGAGTAGTCTTTCAAAAGGGGTCTAAAATTAAACATTGATTTTCTCAGTTTTAAAAGCCATTAGAGAAGAAATACCATTGTCATTATTAAGTATACAACATAAGCTATACCTAGATTAGATCGAATTGTAATAATTGATCAGGGTTTAGATTAGTTGATGCAGTGATTCTTCTTATTCTGTGCACTAGTTTTTTGTTGTTCTTATCAAACGATGTCAACAGAGAATCAGTAATTTTGTTATCATTAACTCTGTTTGTAAGTTAACTAAATGCCAGACATAGCACAGGACTATGTGTTAGACAGAGTACAGGGCTTTTATTTATTCGTAATTCTCAAACAATTTACGATATGAGACCTAACCTTTTGATCGTTGGGTTGTCCTTATTTATACTGAATTGCAGTGAAGCACACATTAAGTGAAAGTGATTCCAATGCAGGCCCTTCTCTAAATTAGTATAATTAAGGCGAACACACTGTCCCTTCATTAAGGAAAATAGGGCCCTATTATAGTTAGTGGTGTTCCAAATACCCGAGTCAATCAATTCTGATAACAGTCCACTTCTTTTCTCTTATTATTATTAATAAACAATTATTTCTTAATTTAGGTCCCAATTAATGAAATCAATTGATATCGTAATTATCTATGAGAATAATTAGACCTTTAATACTGACCTTAATTATTTTGAGACCAATTTACTGGATATCTATGAAAAATGAGAGCAATTCTGTGCTTTTATTGACTTAATTACACAAAAATATTAAAATTTTCAAAAATCGATAACATTTTTGTAATTTTTCGATAAAATAATTCATTTCTCTTATAGTTTATTAAAAATAAACGTTTTTAAGACTTTAAAATTCAAATAATTCGGCAAAAATTTGTTGAAAACTTTGAGTCCATTCGTGCGAATGAATAAAAATTTTGTTTTTTATTGGCTTTTCAGAGAAATTTTTGAATATATTATATGAAAAGTGAATTTGAATTTCAAAAATATTGAACATTTTTTTGGGCCTAAAATCGAAGAATAAATAAAAACCTTTTAAACCACTTTTAGAATATAAGCCAATTCTTGAGGAGGAGCCTAACCGTGAAATTTGCCTGATAAAATTTTTAACTAAGAGTAATACTTAACTGGATTATAGGGAACATCTAAAACAAGATGGAATTTGTCAGACAAACAGATAAATAACAAACAAATTCCAATCGACTCAAAGAATACAAACAGAATTGTTTGGCACAGAATATCGGAATCCCAGATATGATTGATGTGTAATTTCATACAACAAATTCTGATAAAAATCTCCAAGATAAGAGTTATATGTCTCATAAATTATATTAGGAATAAAAATGATTTTTCCATTTCTATATCTTCTGACACATTTTCCTCTGATACCAATTTGATAGACAATATTTCTGCTGACGTTTTATAAGGTTTTCAAAAGGAAAGAGTGGAAAGAGTGGCACAGTTTGAGAAGGAGTCGAATAAATTCCGTTCCAAAAGCGTTCGATATTTTATTTATCTCTCAATTTCTATCCGAAACCAAACTCTGTCTCATTCTGTCTCTTATCTCACAAATCATGAGAAACTTATCTCACATTTTCCAACGTTTGCCAACAATTTTCACTTAACTCCATATTCTGTCCGAAATATAAAGCCATCAAAAGAAACGCCAATCGGAGGCCTTTCCTTTTGGTCCACCTTTTGTGTCGACTCTAATAATACTCAAAAGATTTGAAAATATAATTCATTTATTTCTTTCCTATCTTTCCTTTCCTGTGCTCTGACTATAAATTTGATTTATTTCCGAAAATCTAATTATGAATTATTAAAAACAAATTCAATGTTGAATAACAAATAATACATTGGATTGCAATCCGGGTAAAAAACTAATCACAAAATATTTGTTTCGAAGACAGAAGAAAAACTATTTTGATTTCAATTTTCTACATTTAATAAATAAACACAAATAATGCCACTTGTTCATACATGCGAACAGTATAAGGTATTTCTTTCCAAATCTCTCTCTCTCTCTCTCTCTCTCTCTCTCTCTCTCTCTCTCTCTCTCTCTCTCTCTCTCTCTCTCGCTTTGAACTCTTTCTTGAAAAAGAAGTCAAAACATGTCATCAATAAGTGAAAGCGATTGCAGACAATCAAAGAATTTATTTCTTGATATAAAAATAATAGAGAAAAAGAAAAAAATTCCACAAAAAATGCCATAAAAGTAAAGTAAAAGAAAAATTTACCGCAATTTTGGTCTTTGTTTTGCAATCAACTCAAATGAAAAGCGACTGTCGTTTAGACTTTTTATTTGAGTTCTTTTCGGTTAAGAATGAGAAAAGTCTCACATTTTGCCCAACCATTGAATCCGATGACAAACACATATCTTTTTCGTTCAAACATTTACAGTGGAAGGGGTTTAGAGCTGAGACATGAGAGCAAAGTTTATTCAATATTCGGTCCATTAATTTGCAATTAAATTTCATTGAATGTTATTTGCATTCCTTTGGAGTAATTCAAAGACAATTAATTCATTTGATGTGGAATCTCATTGAATGTGTTACTACTCAAGAGGAACGACTCCGGGATGTAATTCAATTTTTCATACCATCCGAACAAATCAATATAAGTGCCAAAAATCTGATTCCTCAGACGTCTGGACCCACATTAGTATTACATAAATCTGATGGAATCGTATTCTTCTTGTCCTCCTCTTTAATCACATGACATAATCTTTAGGTTATATTCTTCACAATAAAAGACTTTCCTCTCAATCAATGGCTGGAGATTTGGTGTAAGGAATAAGAGTCGAAAAAACAAAATATGATGACTTTTGGGGCAGAAGTCTGTCACACAAAACAGAATTTGGGTTATAATTGAATTTTAAATTTAATTTTATTCTCTGTTTTCTTCTTCAGAACTCTATTAGACTTAACGTAAAATAGATTTGTTTTGTTTCTCTCCCCTTAGAAATGGGGCCCAAAAATTGTCTTTTATTCTGTGCTTTGACTGAGAAATGAAAAATTCATATCTGAATAAGACATGAGTTCCAATGTGGTGGGGATCGTATCCCTACCCAGTGCTCAATACTACTAAATTCTGTTTGAGTTTAAATTAAATTATTATTTGTTCAGAAATGGGCCCAAAAATAATAATATAAGAGAACACAAAAGACCTGATAAGAGATCATATCTTCTCATTTCAAGTCTGGTCTGTATTTTGCAGAAGAACTGCAATCCTTATCACAAAAAATAAGAGGAGAAGAACTTCATAAAAATCTCTGGATTTTTCAGATCCTTATTCTCTGTAGAGTTGAAAAATCGTTATAAGAAATAAATCTTGAATTTAGTCTCTGAGAGGGAAAGGGTGAGGGAATAGGGAGAGGGAGAGAGGGAGAGAGGGAGAGAGGGAGAGAGGGAGATGCCATCAAATGATTTTGTGGAGAAAATAAACACTGGATTTACAAATTGATTGAATAAATTCCAGGTTTAAATTATATGGAAAGCAATTTATATTTAACGCATTAGCCATTTATTTCTGTATACAATACGTTTCGTATATTCTGTGCTTATTCTGAGCTGAGCTCTTGAAACAGAAACTATTGTGGGATTTCCAGTTTGAAAATTAATATTTTATTTCAGGAAAAATAAACGTTTGTTTAGTTTTGTAAACAAAATAATTGTTTTAAAACTTTTATACAAATATTTACCCAAAATATCGCAAAACTTTTAATCAATAAATAATTAATTATTTGCGACTTTAAATCCACTCATTTGTGCTTGATCATTGGAAAAATGCGACCAGTGCAGAAAAAAGTGACTTTGCTCATTAAATTGGATGATTCATTACATCCGATACGGACTGGTATTAGTTATTTTATTCATAATTAGTAGCACTCGAGCCGCGAGTCTCTCCTCATCCCATAGTCATGGCTTCAGATTAACTCGAGTGAAGTCAGTCTAAACAGAGGGACCGGAGCATCCAATTCCTGCATCACTCTTCCTCCCACTCCACTCACGGCTGATGTCTTTCCTCATTGTAAGCATTATTTGCAGACAATTTCACTCCTTATATGGAATGCAATAAAATTAGGCTTAAAATGCGCTCTTATTTCGTACACAAATGTATGTCTCGATAAAAAACATTTTTGAATTGTTAATCATTGAACAGATCTTTTCAATACGACTGTGATGTGCTGAGCAAAAAAGTGAGCGCTCATTATCCATACAGATGTGAAAAGAGTGATACAAATCGGATAAATATTATCTATTTTTTGTTTCGTATGTAAAGTACAGCTGACTTTCCTGAGTATTACTCAAACGATTCATTATTCAAAATAAGACTTATTCGGGAACACCATCACTGAGCAGTTGTTTTTGCAATACAATACTGAGCAAAGAGAGGCACACAATGAGTGAGGGCTGGGATGTCAGAGATAGCTATTGGGGAGGAAAACCACACAAAACAGACAGACGAGTCTATTGCATGACTTTTAAAATGTGTAAGACTATCATCGCTTTAATCTTAATGTAAAATGTCTTTATTACAATCCAATTAGGATTATCTCGTCATAAAAGCCATTCATATATATCCCGCTATCATAATATCCAAATTCATTTTTGAATAATAATATTTTATGGATAAAAAAACAGACTTCAAATGTTAGTCTACGCCCTGAAGTCTCGCCGGAAAGTATGCTTTGAGGGGTTCTCGAGAGGGCCGACTTGTATATTGAGAAGTGTTCTGCATTAAAGTAAATGTAAACGAAGAGGAACTTTATCCTTGCTAAAAGTTTTCACTGTCATCACTCATTTGAACCAAGGTGACATCACTTTCCGGTTAAATTCTGTGGTAATTGTTTTCACTTTAGTCTTCCTGCGATATGTCACCACATTTTTAATCAGGTTTTGCAGATGAAAACTAGGCTCAAAAGCTTATGAAAACATTGTATCTAGCAATAATTAGTGTCCACATTATTTACACCGAAATAATTCATGAGATACTCTGTTTTTCTAAATTGGTTTTCACCAGTTTTTGATGGATCAGTCAAAACGTTATCAGCTCTTTCTAATGTGCATAACAGCATAGCAGCAGGCTCAAATTGAAAACATAAATAATTTATTGAAAACAGACATAAATTGTCAAATGAAGACCAGTTCTGTTCGTTGATTGGAATCACTGTTCATTTATTGGCATAAAAACGCTTAAAATAACAACAATATTGCAGAGGAATAGGCATTACATTCAAATCCAATCTAATCAAAAGGGACTTATTTTTTAGAGCAGAGCCTCCAACGCTCCCTATCACTAATATCTGGCCTCTCCTCCGCTCTCAGTCATTGTTTGCCAGACCCGTCTCTGCATAAGCAGAGAACATCCGATCAGATCTGAACAAAAGGTCCGTCCCTTTTGTTCGTTTCTATTAGATTAATAATATTTTTCCATCTTTTCTGTGCTATTAATTCAGTCCTTTGATAGTCCAGTCATACCAACAAAACAGGAGAGGATAGTTCTGACCGAAGTCACTCTAATTCAGTAAACTTACTCGAAATCAGAAATGTGTTTATTAAGAAATAGTTCAGTCAGTGTTCTTATCGAAGATATTTGGAAATAACCCTGGCATTTCTTCATCTTTTAAAACCCAATAAAAGGAGTTCCCCTACAACTGAATGGCGTGAATAAATCAATAGCGTATATAATCCCTCGGATTTATTTCATATCAGATATAGAGTAATAAATATATGGGATATAAGTGTATATAATAGCTATAGATTCTATAGAAAGGCATTGAGTGAATAAATCGGGGAAAACCTCGTGAGTCTCAATCAAAATATTTGGTGCAATACTTGCGCCGAAGTCACTAAAAAAATGGTGAATTCAAGTGATGCCAAACAAATTAATTTGAAAACGAAAGTGAATTTTGAAAAAATATTTTCTATTTGTATTAAAATAACATTTGATTAATGATTTTAAAAATGGTTTACTTATAGAAAATTACACTTATTTTCAATATTTAGTTTGAAAATCAGTTCATTTCTTTCAGATTTTTTTCTTTTTATTTATTAATTAAAGTTTTTTGAAATAATTGATGAAATAAGTTATTAAACATTTTTTTCGAAATACATTTCAATAATGATATACATTATTGATATGATTTGTATTGAAATTTATCAAAAGAGAAATCAGATTTGAAATTAATGAGTATTTTTCTATTTTGAGCTCGCTAATGAGCAAGCAAACCATTTGAAAAAATATACATTCAGTTTATTTTAATTAAGTTTCAACTGAAAAATACTCTGATATCAAAGCTCTGCCCAAAAATTACTGCAAAATTGTAGCAATTATTAAAACCTCAAAAAATATGCTTGTTCATTCAAAGAAATGTAGTAAAAACATTAATTAATTACATGAATACGGTATGAAAAACGTTAAACAATATAACAATAATGAGACCGAAAAAGGATATTATGTTTTTTTGACTGAATGTAATGCAAACGAAAGCCATTCCTATTATCAATATTTAATATATGAGTGAAATAATGATTCCTTACTTTTACTCCTCTTATCTCAAGTCTTGATTTCTTGAGTGGAAATAATTAATAATTTTTTTTTTCTAATATTCTGTACATAAAAGTATTGAAAAACTCATTTTCTTCAGGAAGTTATCTCCGATTAATCACTGGATATAAAAAAATTCTTATAATTTGTGTCAAAAAATATTCTACTGAACAGAATATTCTCATATTTTTCATATAATTAAGTGCTAATCATTTTTCATTATTTACGCAAAACTTGTCAATAATTTTGTGATTAAAAAGAGTTAAAAATTGTTTTAAAAAATATTCAAGTTTTAAATTCATGTAATAAACACTGTTTTAAAAGAATTTGACCTTGCTCATCATCAAACCCCGAATCAATATTGAAAATTGTGAACTTTGTACACAAACCCGATGACAAAAACACCATTCGGTTCCATTCCAAAGGGACATACATTTCGGTGAACATACAAAGCAGATACAGTTATATTTAGCCTCAACACTGACCCAGATCAGTTTATCAATAGATTCTATCTACAATAATAATGTGCATTCAATTCAGACACGTTTACACAATATTTTAGTCTCACTCTGGTGTGTATTAGCACACCATATGAACCCTCTATTTATCATTAGTGTCGGCAAAAAGACTAAACACACAATTCTTTACCAAACGATACACTCGTTATACACAATCATTGCGTTCGGGTCTCGTCTTAAAGAGATTTCAGTTTTAAGACCGAAAATCGACTGAAATATCGAGAGAGAGAGAGAGAGAGAGAGTATTTTAAATTTAATGCAAGTCATTGACAGATATTAAGGCTTCAGAAACTGTTTGCTGAAAATCAATGCTTAAGTTTAAGATTTTTCGCTTCAATTCTCTCAAATAGAAGCGAAAAAGAGATGAGAAAACAGTTTTTTATCTATTTTTCCGCTTAAATGTGAAGACGAAAAGGCAATGAATGTCTCAAGAATTTCAAACAATTTTAAACTTATATTGATTTCTGTGTATAATTGTCTTTAATACTGTTCTTCTCCTTTTCGTCGATATTTGTTTGTTTTGCTTAGTTTTCTATACGAAGAAAACAGTAAAATAAACTTTCATTGAATACATTTTTCGATGTTTTAACGTAATTATAATTTCACCGAAACTCACGAATTGATTAATTATTTTTGTCTGAAATTTCAAAATCAAGAAAAAATTTAATTGAAAATTGAATTTTTGTTTTATTTTTCAAATATTTGAGTAAAAATATTCTGAACTCCGATACATTATTCAGACGTGAAGTGGCACTGACTTCACATAATAAATGAGATCCTCTTTTGCCTCTTCTTTCTCTTTAGATCACAAAAAAACTACTCAAAGAAATCCCAAAGAATGAGAAAAACAGAAAATTAATGAAAAATTAGTCAAAGGATTACTTTCTTTATATTCCTATTGTTTTATACATAGAACAGAATCAATAAGACTATTGACAAAAGACTTGTTCTCATAAATAATTTACTGAAATGTCTTTCTTTCAGTGTATGTCTGCGTCCCATAAATTCAATGTAAATCTCAGTCAATGTTAGACTAACAGTGCATTCATTACTACAAACACTGGGTTCACAATATTTGTCCGCTTTTTTCGGCCAACTGTTCTATCACTGGCTGTGCCTCAGTCTCTCTGCCTGTGCTCTGGAAGCCAATTGCATAGAATAGAGTGCACACGAATTCCAAGAATAATTTGTGAATGAGAACTGAAATTGAATTTATTTCTAACATTGAGTCAAACTTTTCTTCGCTTATCTTAAATGCATTTACGCTTAACATCAGAATAAGTGAACTCTTTTAAAGCATTTCTTCTTCGCTCAGCCCTCAGCTCAGCACAAGAATCAAATGAATCTTCTATTTAAGAGGAAAGCCATGAAATTTTAATGAATGTTAGAGAAGACACGTTTAATATAATGAGAGATTAAAAATGTTTTTAAAATGATATTCGACTACAAATCAGAGAAAGAAATATTATCTCATTCTTAATGAGTCTTTCGACCCAATATTTAGCACGGAATCAGAGTGATCAAGGTGCTATTTAACCCAACCAGTGCGAATTAAATGAGCAAATACATTTGTTTCGTTTAAGCACCTCTCTCCTGTAGAGTTCAATCTTGATCAGGGATGCACAAGGGGGGCCTGGAGATTTGGCCCCCCTAAAGTCAAAAAGTGTGATTTGGCCCCCCCTAGGATCGAAGGAAAAACTGGGCAAAAATTTTTTTGGATATTTTTGGATATTTTTGGTAATTTTCGGTAATTTTCGGTAAATTTGGCCATTTTAACCCGATTTTAACCGAATTAAGT
>JAQGBD010000267.1:0-37350 GCA_034698165.1 Punctoribates punctum | reverse complement strand
TTCATTACTCGGCTCAGAGTTGGCTATAATTTTCTCCTGAGCTGCAAAATAAGGCAAAACTAATATAGCAATGATATAATCGTACGATTCGTACGCCTATGAGTTAATGTTTGTAATGATATATTCTCACGCTATCAGAGAATTCAACTATTTATAGTCATTTATATATATCGGCGTATATTAATTCTGTGCCTCAATCTAAGCACGGAATGTGTTTTGTTTTATTATTTTCTCTTTTTCATAACATATTTTACCTTGTTCTTATATTTGAAAGATAAAAATGGTCCCAAACTATCATTTACTTACATATAAGGAATGCAATGAATATTATGTGAATTATTGCAATATTTTTTATTTTCAAACTTTTGTCTCTTATTTTTACTGTATTTAAGGGAACGAAAAATAAGAATAAAATAATAATACGATTGAGAGAAAGATTGAGAGAAAGTCACGATTAATGAGTTAGTGGCGAATGACTGGAAGAAGCGGTCAGACATTCGCACCACTAAATGGCCGCCAATTTATTGCAAACTCTTATCATAATCGCAACGGTTTTCTTATTCTCTTCACAAATGAACTCTAAAACAGTTTATTCGCCATTTTTAGAATAATTTAATTCTTTTATTCTTTAAATCATTTTATTAACCGAAGGTCACAGCAATGGATCACTCGCTCAGCACTCGCTATCTATCCCTTTATTATCTTTAAGAGAGACAGAAATCCTAATTTCAGATGAGGTGAATAACACTTTATATTCTTAATGGTGAGGCGAAGGCCCACTCTTGCAATACATGTGCTGTTCCTTCAAATGTTGGCCGAAAACAAGTTTCAATTTTTTCAAATGCATTGAAGGAAATGAATAACTTTTTTTTCAATCTTTGCTTTGAATATGAGTTTGTTTTATATTCAAATTAGTTCTTTTAGTTAGCAATCAGTTTATTCAATCGGATCAGTTGAAGCGAAATAAATTAACTAGATCGTTGCTTGTGATTTAATGAGATTTTTTTTTTTTGAGGAAAAACCATTTCTAAACCGTTTCCAAACATTTACTGTTTTTCTCTTCAAAAATTTTAATGAATGATTGCAATCAAGAGTAGAGGAACCCAACAATTGTCAGATGAAATAAATGAAAAACTCATATCTTTGTCTTCGTTTGAAAGTAGAGAAAAAGTTTTGTATTATGTTTTGATGAAAGAAATGAAGATATGAACGAAAGTATTATACATTAAAAGTTTCTCTCAAATTAAGACAATTGACTGATGACCTCAACGGTTATCTTAATTACAAATCAAATAATACGACTTTTTCTTAGACTTTATTTTTAAACCTTTTCTATTTTGATTATAAATTATGATTTAAAACTCTGTTTGCAATTATCTTAACATCAAATTTATAGACTTAGCGATAATATTGAGGAACCGCCCAAACAAAGAAAAACTTCGTCAAGGATTCAGCAAAACATTTATTAATTAAATAAATCGAAATAAAAGAATAAATATTTGTTTTGCTATAAGTATTCTTATATAATATTTATTCAATAGTGTGTCACAACTTATGGCACAACTTATAGCACTTGTTTGCAGTAATTTTATATTTAGAGAAAACTTTTGTGTAAATACTTTCCCCTAATTTCAAAACTACGTTCAAAAAAGTTTGTATTATTTCCACTGAATTTTCTGAATAAACAAAAGGATTCCAGAATTTGTTTGAAATAATATTTTCATAAGAAATACGTATATTTGAGAAAAACCAAGATTATGTTTGACTGGAAAATAAGATAAATAAGCTTGCTTGTTCATTTTAAAGGGAGGAAGCGTTCAGTAGTGAAATAATGTTTCATTCCTCGAATTGAAGCCAATTAAGTTTTATTGGATTATTGGATAATTTGATTGAATTTATTAATATAAATAACACATTGAAATGATTAATAAAAACTAAATTGAATGTCAGTTCAATGTTAATGGATTGCGAACCTAATGAACTGTTTCTTCATTTAATTGACTGTTTTATTGATTGAATCAAATCTGACTTTTCATATGTCTCTAACATTTGTTTAATTTCATTCTTGTATTAGAATTTCTGATGTTTTTGGTGTAAAAATAGTTTTTACTGGAATTAGTGAGCATTACATTACTGAGTGATATTACAATAACTGATTTCTATAGCAATTAAACTATTTGTTTAATACAATTGCTTGACTAATGTCTCAATGATATGATATCTGGATTTTTGCTGACAAAAACTCTTTATTTAATAATTTTTAGTCACAATTGTGATAATACTCTGCATAAGAATTTCATAATTTAAGGGCCAACTTATCAAACGGTTATTACATTAATAGTGAGAATTAAATTTGTTTTAATGTCTAAGCATTGACTCAATTCGTGAGCGGAAGATATTATTTAAATGGATCGACATTTTTAATGGTGTCTGACTTTAATTACATTGTCTCTGATGTGGATCTCATCCGATTTTCATTCATTAAAACTCATTCCTCGTGATTATAGAGTCTCCAAAACTAGACTTATATTTATTGAGATTAAGAAAAACGATCATTAATTAAGTGACAAATTCTTTGTAATAGTCAATCAATTCTGTGCAGTGGAAGGACTCAATTTGAAAGGCAAGTGAGCATAGAATGGCTGAGAAATAGGCAGTGGAAAGGCATCAGGAACTGAATTCAACTGAATTGTTATGGTGTTGTAGTGTTTGCCCCATTGCAAGAGAGGCGAACTTGTCTGGTGAGCAGTGCTATGATGCACCTGTTCTTTAGTGTTCTTCCCTTTGATTGCTGTTGAGAGCAGTTGGCTCTCATTTGGTTAGTTGTAGTGCGAGAGAGTAGATCGCTCTCAGCATATGCTAAGGCAGTGCAGCTATTCAGTCATCGCCAGACTTTTAAAAAAATAAAATTCTTATATTTCAATAGAATTCTACTTAACACAAATAAACAGTGAACTCAACCAAACTTTCAGCCGATTTAACGCCTTTCCGAAGAGAAAGCCATTCTTCGTTCAATATATCAATTTCTCTGCTATTTTATGACAAAACAAATGAAAAACTTTTTTTTTATTATAGATATCTTTTAATGAGTGGATAAACACTTTATTATAAGTTTATGTTATGTTTGTGTTGCTATAGTGAGTCAATTATATAACAGAGCAGAACATCATAAGCAAAGGTAAGGCAATTGTGTTCACCAATTGCGTGATTTCACTGAATATTTTTCTCCTAAGACATGAATTTTTCTCCATTTCTCTCATTGTTTTCTTTTCCGATGTAATGAACATAATTTCTAATTTCATATTCTATGGCATTAAATGCTCTCAACTGACTATATTTGTACGAATTTTCCTCTTCTTCTCTATTATATAACAATTATTATTATTATTATTATTTATTGGCTTTCCTTTGGAATTAAGTTATCAAACATTTGGTTTGTTTGAACTACTCTTACATTTGTTATGTAATGTTATGTATAACTTATGTCTAATTTTATCAATTTTAATAACCAATTGTCTGAATGCCCGCCCTCTCAATGCCCTCTCCTTTGACTGATGGTACGATTCTGTGGTTAATTAGATTCATGTCCTACAGATTTGTTGAAGAATTGTGGCGTTTGTGCCAAAAGACAACTGATTTATTGGAGTCTATCGGAGTCTGCAGATGAGGGCAACTGTTCTCTGAGCACAAATTGTTTGCATAAGTATTCGACACATTATATTGAAAACTATTTGCAAGTATTGCACAACTGCTGTCTCAACAGACAACCGACAGTTGAGTCAATACATAAGTCTTTGTGATGTTGAGCCAACTCTGCCAACTGTAGCACTGGTGAAACACTGGGAACGCCACCATTAACTATGACTACGGTATTCACAACAACCAAAACCATTGGTAAGTGTTATAAATCAAGTAATAAAACGACTCAAATATAATGCCATAGACTCCGAGTATATATACTTCGATACATATATTAAGTTTTGATGCCATTTATTGTTCTTGATTTGGTTACTCAGACCAGGTTATTATTAGACAATAATATGAGCATGTACGACCATCGACCACCCGTACTCTCCACCCTTACTATTGCCAAATACAGACAATATGTGTTCGCATTTTTTCATCATTTTTCATATGCCTATCGTTTTAAAGGCTGAGCCTTCGATCCATTAATTATTCGCTTATTTTTCTCATTTAATTTTTTATTTGCATTGTTTGTGTTGTTCTGTGCAAAGAATAACTGAATAACTGTACGACAACTGAATCCATAGACAAATTCACAATTAATGGAACCAAACTTTTGTAGAGTTGGGTAGAAATCAATTATTTGTAAACATTAAGCAAATAATAGCAAACGTCAAACAATTGGATGCAATCATTGAATTTTAAAAATGGTTTAAATGAATATTTAAACTGCGATCAGACCTGTTATACAAATAGAGGAGAAATCAATAAAATGTTTTTTGTTTCTCGTTTTTGGGGTTTCAGTGAATAATGGGAACTGGAATTGAGTGAAATTTATTAGCGCCAAAGTTATCGAGGCATAAATGTCTTTCCTCTGTGCTCTCAGTTTCATTCATATTTCATATTCTTGATGTTAATATCTTTTGGTGCATTACATTACAATTGCAATTGTATTGCTGGTGGACTGGCACTGGCACTGGCACTGGTGTTGACTCTTCACATTCAATGACAATATAAGTGAGTGAAGTAACAAAGACAGGGAATAGCTTATGAAAAGAGCTGCACATATATAGCCAGAGCTCCAGAGTCTCAATTAAAGTGTTTATTTATTTTAGATCAACTCATCCATGAATGCATTCCCTATTAGGTAACAGGAAATGCATCCACACGTCGTTCATATCATATACACTGCAATTGTATGCACTCCTGTTAAGTAATACTGTATTCATAAACATTTCTCTCCCATTGCTCTCCAGTTCAGCAAAACTTTTATCCCATTCTCTAATAGCGTTTAACTTATTTCTATACACACTTTAACTCAAATAATAAATGAATTTTGGGTTTTGGGCTTTGGGTGCGGTTTTTCATTCGAAGAATTGAAAAGTTCACAAAAATATATATTTATTTCACTCGTTTGTGGCGTTTCGCTCAAAATGTTTGCCCAAAACAAATGTTTCTTCTCTTAGACTCGTTTAGTATTTCAAATTTTTTCACATTTCAAAACTCAATCACTGAACGCATCAGAAAATATGTGCAAAACATTTGATAATATGATGTAAACTGATATCAAGTTTACTGATATATTCCACTTTCAAAACACTAATTCTCCCGATTCCACGCTTTTTGTTGAAAAATTAGATAATTTGGGAAACTTAATGATTGTATATTATCTGCCATCAGATAAAGAGTAACCCAAACAAGTATTTCACCAAAACCTCGATTTAAATTAACAAAAGTGACATTGATTTAGAAATTATCGCATTTTTGTGTCACAAGAAATGACAGCTAATTTCAATGAAAACTTTGTCAAATACTTCAACCAAATGGGAAACAAATTTTTTAGCCCATTATCTCCAATAATAACAGCAATTATCGAATTTGTGAAATTATTTCTCTGAATATCTAATATTTTTTGTGATTATTATTATTTTGTTGGCAATGAATGTGTGAAACGATATAACGAAGAATTGCATTAAATACTGGTTTAACTCAAATGTTAAACGAAAAGAGTGAATGAATTTTTAATGCAAATAAATTAAATAAAGAATTAGTGTATTGACAGCTCTATTCCCAAAAGTTTAGTCGAGTCCTCTGAACGGCAAGTTTTGACACATTATGAGTAATTAGAAAAATGGGTATCAAAAAAGTAATCTAATAAATGGCAGAGCAATCGGTCGGCGATAATGTTCGACACTTTACTCGTAGATGTGTTTCAGTGATAAATGCACTTCAAATCTATTTAATTAGAACTAAGAGAAAGGCACCGAATGACAAGATTGGGCTGAGAACAAGTGTCTACAATTGTTTCAGTGCTTGGATGCACATCATCAACACTGACATCCTTTTCTCCAGTCCAGCACACATTCATACAGAGAAGTCATAGCAATGACTCTTTGCTTATCTCGAAAATTGTGAACTCAAAAAATTTTCCACTTTTTTCAGTCTTTCATTATTTGATTCATTCTGTCGATTGCCTGAGCCTTCAGAGCCCTTAAAATCAAACTTCAGTCAACTTTGACTTTTACATAGTTTTTTGTGTTGTAGTGTTTGGCCCGAAGCCATCTTTGTTCAAAAGCGTAGGCAAATCCGGTAAAACCCGACTCCAAACTCAATACCACTGAGTTTGAAACCACCGACGCTTTGCTCACATGTATTGCTTTAAGTCTTTATGTAATCAATTGTAAGCAATTTTTTAATACCAGAGCTCAGGAATAAAAAATTGTTCGTCGACTGAGTTATTTGTCAGCAAACATTGGCCACAGCACTGGCACTGCTCTTAATGGCCTTCCACTCAATTGTCAAGTTTTCGATTCAGAGTTATCTACAAATTATAATTTTCAATGAATTTTTCGATCAGGAATTTTCATGGCTTCCCAATCGGTCCCAATTCAGTGTTAGTAGAAATTCGTTTCACATCTAATGATGAACTGATTTCACAAAAAATTTAGTTTAAGAAACGCCACAAATATAGACAATAATTGGCAGCTTTGGTGGGAAATCAGGTGTGATTGCATTCTCAGATATTCACCCGAAACATATTTCGCGATAGGAATTCTCATTTTGTCCTTTAGATGCCACATATGCTGTGCACTCATTTCAACCTTTGGTTTGAGTTTAGTGATCCATGAATTGTTAGGGCAGACAAAAGTCACTCCAATCTAAGCCTTACTCGAAAAATGTGCTCAAAAAATAACAAAAAATAATTATATGC
This sequence comes from Punctoribates punctum, assembly GCA_034698165.1. Taxonomy (NCBI): domain Eukaryota; kingdom Metazoa; phylum Arthropoda; class Arachnida; order Sarcoptiformes; family Punctoribatidae; genus Punctoribates; species Punctoribates punctum. Next base: position 30,455 of record JAQGBD010000267.1, on the reverse strand, counting down.
TTTGAATTATGAATGAATGAGAGCCTATTGTTTCACTTGATTTCGATCAATAGATCATAATTATCGCTAACATTATCACTGATCTTAGCTTTTATTGCAAACCCAAATCAGATGAGCCCTTGATTTCAGTGAATTTGCATTCAAAGTGTTTTATATTACAAATATTTCAACCGATTCTAAGCTCAAGTTTACGGCCAAATCTCCACCCTTTCCAAAAAGAGAGAATCTTTTGCTGTCTTTTATCAAACTTCAATTCTTGAACTAATGGTCAAAATTGCGAAACCATAACACTTTTAAAAGACTCAGAAGTCTTATTCAAATGCTTTTTACTGCTTTTTTATTATCAAGTCTTTCAATTGTTTTTTGCCGTCTTTTGTGAAATTTTGTAATAAAATCAAATAAAACAGAAATAAAACGTTTTTTTTATTACTCGTATTGTTTCGTCAAAAGTCCGATCAAAAGGGAAGACCGAAAACATAATCATAATTGACTTTATCCGGACCAAACTAAACTAAAATATTTGTAAGGCGCAAGGTAATTGCTTAAAGATCAAACAGATATTTCAATTAATGTTGCATTAAGTGAGTTATTGCCCCCCAATGCCAGTCCCAATGCCTGAGCCCACAACAGCCAAACAGCGATAATATTTTGAGAACTTTTAACATAAATTTTATATTATTTAAATTAATTATTAATTCAATTGATTTCACCCTGTCCAAATTTGCTCAAAAGAAAGTAAAAAAGGTTTTATTTGATGAGTTTTGCCTCTTTTGGTGGTATTGATAGTAGAGATAAAGAAGTATTAATTTGTATCCATCACATTCTATCACATTTTTTTAGCGAAAACAAAATATTTTAATTAATATCAGTTTCTTCGAAATTTTTATAATGAGTTAAAAACGTGCAAAAAGTAAGAAAAGAGAACTCAGGTTCAAATAATTTTGATAACACTTATTATAAGGACTCTGTGAGTGATATCTGCCTTAAATGGAGGCAATGGTCGCAAACCTTAATATTGGTCTGACTCAAGATTTCCGTGAGAGATATGAGAGATGTTAGGACTCCAATCAAATCAAAACTGTTAGAAATATAAGCGAAAAAGAGAGAAATGCCGAGAGAGAGAGAGAGAGAGAGAGAGAGAGAGAGAGAGAGAGAGAGAGAGAGAGAGAGAGAGAGTTCATGTGAAAGGAGGGACTGATTCAGCTACAACTCTGGCCCTCATGTATGCGGTGGTAGTATTAGATCCTGAATTATATCTCACATCAGTATCCGCTTTGTTTGATATAAAGAAAAGTTTATCATAAAAACAAGAATGCAATCCAAGAGAAATATTTTCAAATCTGGCTATAAATCGACTCTTAGTTATGAACTCATATATAATTGAGAAGAGATTTTCAAATGTTTATCGAAAAGGCTCTCAAATAGTATTAAGAAATAGAAGAGAAAATGTTATCCCATTTATTATTAATGTCCTTAAAAGTGAGCGAATAAATGATAAATAATTTTTTAAATAAATAAATAAATGTGTTTAATACTTGACTGTTCTTAGTCTTGGTTTAGTATTTGGAGAGAAAACAATAATTTTTAATGACATCACTTCAGTCCTAATAAGTAAAACTGATTTTACTTGAATTTAATGACTTTCTTGTGAACAAAACTTTTGAAACGAGCAAAAAAATTAATTGATTTTCACTTAAGAAAGATTTTTATTAATATTTGCGATGAAGTGATTTTATTTATTATATAATTAGTGAATATTTTGTATTCAAAAAATGAATTATTTATCACTCTTTCCATAAAAGGAATTCAATTTTTTCTCTAATAAATTATATTTATTTTGATTTCAAAACTCAATATTTGTTATTCAAAATAAAAACTATTATCAGACGATTAGTACACAGTTCCAAAGCAAGGTCCTAGATAAAAATTCATCTTATTCGGCATATTTCCTCAGCCAGATAAGAAACTCAGTGAATCACTCTTACAATTGAATTTTGAATTACTAATGAATCAGTGAAACGGGAGTTCTCTGATCAGGCGGTCCCAAAAGTTTTCTTATATCAGAGTTTTGTGTTTTTGAAATTTGCTGGGTTATGCCAAACAACTTCATTGAGACAATACTTTATTATGCTTTGTGTTCTGTTCAGCTGAAATTTTAGAATTTGTCCCTGGGTGTGAACATTTGAATTACTTGATATTACTTTTCCTCATCCCTGGCAAGCGATCAAATCTGGGTCTTTAAAACACTTAATTGCCTTTTGCTTGAAATTAAAAATGTAAATGAATTTAACGTTAAACAGATTACAATCGATTGCAATGACATTGAATTTGATAATAAACTCAAATTTCTTCACTATTTATAAATAATTTAAAATTCAAATGAATAAAAAAAACTACTGTTCAAATCAACTTTTCAACCAAGGAAATTTTGGAGAGAGAGAGAGAGAGAGAGAGAGAGAGAGAGAGAGAGAGAGATAAGTGGAAATTAATAGCTTTTTTGAAATTATACTCTGAGTTGAAGAATAGAATTAAAAGAAAAAGTGATTCCAATTTTGAAATAATTTTGTTGAGAAAAAAGTAAATGATGTGAAAGAAGAGAAGGAGAGACCGAAACGAGAGATATTAGAAAAGGGAGAGTATTCTGAGTAACTATTCTGACCGTCAATTAGGGTTCAACGTTCGAAATTCAAAGGTTAGCACTGCATGAAAGGCAGGGATGGATCTGATATTAAGATTGAAAACTCGTCCAAAAAGTATAAGAAAGAAAATTTACGCCAAACTGTATTACAATTGCGATAATATTTTGATATTATCTCAAAGAAGAGGAATACGAGAAAAAATTGTATTCAACTCAACATTAGTGCACTTCTCCAAAGAAAGTGAGCGAATCATCCGAACCTTTTTCAAGGTTAAATACCGAACATAATTGTGACGGATACTTGTTTTTAGGGTTCACAATGTTATGCCACGAATATAATAAGCAATATAACCGCATACTTTCAAATAATACAACTCAGAAATGCCAGTCCTATTCTTGCTTCTTTCGTAATTAGTTTTGGCTTAAATTGAACTTGATCAAAGAGTCTCTCTCCTCATTTAATATGCCGGAAAAGCGCTTACTTACGGAAAAAGTACATTAAAAGTGCAAAATTTAAATATTATTTATTGAAAACGTATGTAAATCGGAGACTATTTTCGATTCCTTCAAATTTGAATTAATTTTAAATTTATTTCATTTTATTTTTGAATTTTCTCTCATTTCCTTCGAAACAACGATTCGAAAAATTACCTCAAGTTTTAAAACATAAATCAAATTGAATTAATTAAACTTGCTTGGCTGATTCCATGATTAAGCATGGTTATTCTTCATAATTCAACTTTGTTTCAGTTAATGAAGTGGAGAACAAATTATTTGACTTTAATGTGACATTTAGAATGTGTCGGATCAAACAGGAAGGCAATGGCCTGACTGTCATCACAGTAATAACTGGTGTATCAAATCTGATATAATAGAGCTGACGCTCCCAAACACCGGAAACATATAATTGCCTTTCCTATCAAATATTGTATTCAAACATATATTTCGGACTTTTTGACCCAACATTAGAATCACTTTAGTCTTAATTTTCAAGAATTTCTCATTTTTCAGAAGTGAAATATTTTTTTTTTAGTGTTGGCAGAGATAACTTAAAATGTTGATTGGTCAGATTGGTCAATTGGTGAGCACATTTGAACCAATTTGAAGAAATACTCAAAAAAAGGAAAGGTTTTAGTGCCGGATGTTATGATTGGCTACAATTAACTGCTAATCGGATCAAACATTCAGTTAATTAGTTATACTTAATGACTAATTGTCTAATTAGATAATCGACACTATTTTGGAAAAAATATTTAGAATAAGTGGTTCTGATATTTAGTAAACAGAATCTATCCAAAGGAGTATTACTTCAGGTTTTAGTGTAGTGTTAGGTATAAGAAGTGAAAGCATTGAATAATTGAAAATATTTTCTAAATTATTAGAGAATTTTTGGGAGGAATGACTAAAATTGTGTGAAATCGAGTGTTTGATACCAAGGGTTGTCTGACAAAGAAAGTGAGAAATTATTTTGGGGCCAAAGAGCGAGTTCTCGAGTGAGTACACATTTTCGCCTAAATCTAAACTTCTTCGCGAGTTTAGGTCTATTGTGGCGGCGCTCAGATGTAAGGCATTTTTGAGTTTGAAAGAACATTATTATTCTGATCATTATATGCTGTGCTGGTTTGTGGTGAATCCTCAATGCCTTTGACCCCTTTTACATGTATTGGGTGTAACCATTGCCTGAATGTGAGAAATTTATAAGCGTTTCACAGTTGCCATTATCTGCATCGCACGCCTGCCAGCGATGGCAGTCCTACCAATGCTGGTAATGCTCTACCAATGTTGGCAATCCTGGAACAGCTCATTACGGCATTGTGTCGCCTCTCCTATTGATATATCTCTCCTTTTCTGCTAATATTTTAAAGTTTCCACTTATGAAAACAATTGTCTTAATCTTTGCTGAAAATAAATTATTTATTATCCAACAGACAGTCAGACATTTGTCATTAGTTGTGCTCTTCGTGGCTCTCATTCACTCTCTCTATTGTTTTCTGTAATCAACATTTGCTTTGACTCATCAGGAATGCCATAATAATAACGATTCACTGTTTCTCAGCACATCTTTGAGTAACATTAAGGCAGAGACTGTTGTGAGAAAATAAATGAGCCATAATTAAAGACATTAGAACCAAGACTATTGAGGGGTCAATGAGTTGATGAGCGGACCCCCAGTTATGTCACTATAATATCTAATATCACGCTATATGTCATAAGACTTACGTTTCTCAGTTCTATCTCTCATCGTGCGATTGTTTAGGGTTAAAGGGGTGGGCAGATTGCCGAGTAATATGGGAGAGACCCACAACAACCCCACAACAGTCCCTCAACAGTAATAACATCACAAAAAGATTAAGAGATTTCAAACATGACTTTTAAACATATTTTATGTCATAATTGTTTTTCTAAAGTTTCACTTATTTTTAATTTAAGTACCGATTAAATACTCAAAAGAGAGCGAAACATTGTGAACAGTAACTTGCACATTCGTCATAAGGACGAAACTGTTCTCATTCTTCTCTTGACTTCACCTTGATATTTATCACTCAAAATTCGATATGTTTTCAATCAAATTATAATTTAAACTGATTTCAAAATACTTTGTTTTTCTACTTATTTTGAAAAATGATTTCCTTGAGATAGAGGGCAATTGAAACTTGCAATTCCTTTCAATTCCTTCCAATTTAATTGAATATGAGTGCAAACGAAGCAAAATTGTATTGATGTGAAAATTCACACAAAATTTAATGAATCGATTAATGAAATGTCAGCTATAATAAGCCAATTATGGCTCAAACAGATTCTCATTCTTATAATGGTAGTAGAGTTTCAAAAAATAAGCTCATAGTTTATTGAGTTATCTTGGACATGTCCACCAATAGAGAGAATTGTTAAGCGACGGTTTGTTTTTATTTCCAACTCATTAAAGCCATTAAATCTGTAGTGAAGTCACGCCCAACACTCTATGTATGACCCTTTTCTAATATAGATAGTTTTGAGCTAGATCTATTAATTTCTGACAAATTATGTTTAATGAATGTTATAACAGGTGTTAACTCACAAACTTTACCATAGAATTGAATTTTTCAAAATTCAAGAGAATGTGAGTAAAAATGTTGAGAACCAGAATCCATGACTTATTTCGGATATCATTCAATAGACGGATCTTTTATTACTTATTCCTTTCAAACACACAATTTTTGAATAATATATTGAACTTTGAATGAAATGATTACATTTCTATCCAACCCCTCTCTGTTTGATCTGAAAACTATTGTTCTCTAATAATTGATACATTCGTTTGTATTGTTTGTATAATTCATCGGTTTTTTGATGAAAAAAATACAAACAATAAACGAAGAGCTGTTTGGTTGAGACGAACTGCAAACAGACCACCAAATAATAAAAGTCTTATTAGCGTGAATTCGTCCGACCTTTTGCTTGGGTGGCGACAAACAAACCAATATATGAATGTTGAAGTGTTTTCCTACCCAGAGCTTGAAAAAGCACTTCATATAATCGTGTCCTTAAGCCTGAGATAAAATTGCAAAATGTAATTAAGTTCACATAAAAATATAGTGAAATATAATATCTCTTAACTTGACTTTCGTTGGCACTGAATATAGTTTCGTTGGAAACTTCAGTCTTATCGACTCAAATGATGAATAAGTTTTCCAAATCCATACAAAAACTTGAGATTCCCAAACATTTGGCCAACACTTGCAGGTGCTTTCCATTAGGGCTCTCCTCTCTTTCATATTACATATGAAAACATACGATTAAGATATGAACGTTTGTAACGATTTTTTTTTGTGTGAAAAAAACAAATTAAAAGTAAAAATAGTGTGAAATTAGTTTCAATTTTTGCAGCATTTGATGCATTAAGTAATTAAAGTTATCTTTGAATATATAAAACAGTTCTCTAAGATATTCAAAGCCCAGTATTCGGTTGAGTTTAGAGTATTTTTTGATGAAATTGTTTGTCACATATCAGGCTATTTAAGAAACATGTCTTCAATTTAATCGATAATTTTGTTTCGCCCGAAGACTTCTTTTTATAAATTATTGGGGTTTACGTCGTTTTGAATTAATTCCAATACTTGTTATGAAAACATTAATCAAAATATAAACTGATTTTTCACAAATTGATTTCAACGCAATATATTTTATCAGAAAAGTGTCAAAACAGAGGTACGACTGACACCAGCCATTCATTAATTGAATATTTTCAAGAATAAACAACAAGTGATAAATTGACTTTCAATTAAATTTATAGCCAAGAGTGTGACAGTCGGCTTCCCATCAAAGTTTCAGATAATTCAAGTTTTCATCGACTTATTTATTTCTCCAAATTGTCCATAATACATTCGGGTACCTGCCCTGAACATTGAAAATATAACCTAGGTTCAATGAGTTTGAGATTGTTTGGTGAGAGGAGTTGAAGGCTGTTTAGTGTTTAGTTTGATAAATGATTTGATTGACTCTCGAATTAAATTTAAATATGAATGCAATCTATAATTTGATAAATTTTAGTCAAACTCATTCCAAATAATGGGCTTGTTTTGGGCCGACTCCAGTCGAGCACAGGGATGGCAGACCAACTCAACCTGATATAAGTGACATTCAGGCAACTTATTCGTAGTGCAAACTTAATGGCAAAATAATTACTTCCTTTACATTTGAATTGGTTTTGCTTTTTGATGAGATGAGCAAAACTCTGATTCGTGTGAACCAACAAAAGGGTGTAAAATAAGACTCAAATTATTTATTAATGAGAAAAATTGACATTAATTCCCAAATTCCGTATTTATTGTTCTAGACACTCTTCTGGACTAATATTATAATTAGAAATATACATTTCTTAAATAGACTCAAGGTGAGTTGATTTCTGGGAATCGGGAAAATTAAATTTGTTGACAATTTGATTGATCAGGAATATTTTTCAAAAAAACAAATTTTACTGAATAAATAATGGTGTTAACTGTGAGACTGGGATTTCCCATTAAATAGGTGATAACTACATTGCTAAATTTAGAAGAAATATCCCTCCTTTATATTTCTTCAATAAATATTCAATTTATTACTAAGACTTCAAAGAAATCATTGGTTTTGAAATTTCCTGGAAATACATTCCATAGAATTTGTATAAAAAATTACATAATTTGCATGAAATACAAATCATTTATTTCATGCAATCGTTGATTAAATTTGTCTTTTATTCACTCAATTCTTATCACGTTTTCAATGAATGCACGGCTTTCCAGAAACGGTTGGACTTCTTATATTTTGATTAAATGTGGGACAGGAGGACAGGAGGTCTTTAATGCCCAGTGCACACCAAACACTAAGTCGACTCAAATGATTTTTAATTAAATTGATTAAAAATAATTTGAAATTTTATCCGTTTTACAGATAAAACAGAAAATTGTGATCAAAATAGTCGTTTACTTGTGTCTAATGACTTAAATCGGGGCTAATTTCTAATTATTGTTTACCAAACTCTGATTGATAGCCAAGAGATGTGAAAAGAGGTCAAACGTTTAGTTGAAACCGATCACAAGTCAAATATGAGATAATTGACCATGCCAACTGCCATAAGTTGTAATTCTATCGGATAACAATTGAAAATCTGTTAACATATTATGCTTTAAATTATGAATTTTTAGACAAAGCATTTATCTAGCAACTCTGAAAGCTTGTCAAGCTATTTTATTACCCGAATAAATCATTTTGTATTTTGAGGACAGGACAGGGCTCTCATGAATTCAAATGTTTAAATCGGAGTTTAATTTTATTTAAAATTTATAAAAAGAAATTGAGAGGGTTTGTTCTTGTAATGTTTTCACGCCCAACTGTCCTACCTATTTTTGAGAGGCTCGGGACGGGTGTGCGCTCTCAGAATTTGAAACTTGAAATCAAAGGTGTAGTTAAAGGTATGTATACTTTAGGGGCAAATAAAAGTCAACCCATTTCTTAATGGTTGACGACTCGCAATAATAAGGATTTTGTGTAAAAATTAGTCATTTGTTGAATAAAATGAGGAAAACGTTTGAAATATTGTTTTATTTCGCACTCATTTGTTGTCATTTTTGGCTGAAATGTGTTTTAAGTTCATTTCAAAGAGTATTTTATTGCAAATATTCTAATTTCAGTTTCAAATGATTGATGTGATGGAGAAAAATGAAAATTAATGATACAATTTGTAAGAATTTGTTATCGATATGACCCGACTTAACAACAGGTTTGCATTTTAAACACTCATTTAAATTCATAAAACATAAAACACTTTAATTTATCATTCATTTGATAATTCACTGAACTGTTTATCGATATTATTCTCTTATTTTCAAAATAAAATCAATTTTTATAACCCTTTAAGGTTTGAGAATATATTAAATTCAAATGATTAGAATAATAAATTGGCCATGCTCATAAAGTGAATATAAATTGCTTGATTGGCATCAATTATAACCAGAATAAAGAGCAAATTTCTTTTCGTCTGTTACTGCCTTTGATATACGATTTCAGTTGAATTGATAAGACACTTGTTTCGGCTCAGGTTGGCTCTAGTTCGTTTTGTTTTTCTCTCTCCAGATATTTATGGGACGGCCAAATTTTTTTCAGCCATAGAAGAAAGGCTTTCAAACATTTTCAATTTGTACTTGCTTATTATAAACCAATAAATTGAACATTAAAAAATATGTCTTTTTAGCAATGAATGCCCAAAATTTTCAAATCGAAAGCCATAAACAATTATTTTTTGTTTATAAGAAGTTAGAACTGAATAAATCGGATCCCTTTGAGGTCATTAATATGTAATACAAAGAGAAGTAATTTCTTGATTTCAAAAACGATATGTAATTAAAACTAAATTAATTCGAAATAAGATATCAATGACTCTTATAAGCGATTACTTCATTGTCTTTGAATTTCAATTTCAATGTTTTAATTGAATCTAAGGATTGAAACAAATTTTAAAAGATTTTGAATATAAAGTAAAGTAAATACTGTTTTGTTTGAATTTGCATAAAATTTTCAAAAGTATTTGTATGTAATATAAGTTGTTTTTAGAGCAAAAATGGGAAAAATATGCGAACTCAACAAAAGTAGTGTTTTTTTTGTTAAGACGTTGTGCTGAACGGCACACAGTCTGCCACACGATTGCCATTCAGTGCACTCAATGTTTTGGGGATCTGGTGTTGGCTCGACTTTTGGCTCAGCATTTGGCTGGAGTGCAAAATACACAATCAAGTTATGGCTTTGAGTCTAAAAAATGTTCTTCTTTTCAAGTCTATACCAATTGCTTTTGGCACTCAATGATCGCTCAGTTAAGAAATGGGAAAGGGATGAACTCCCAATACTTTAAATTTCTACCATTAAGATTAAAAATACATTTATCAAAGTTGATTCATAATTTTCAAATATTTCTTTCAATGGATACTTTTTGGTGGAGAACTCCTGAGGAGTGAATCTTCTCAGAGTTGTTTTGATAATCTCTGCCTTTATTTGCCACTCAATGAATCAAACAATCGATAAATATTTAAATGAATGCAAATAATTGTTTTTCAATTCATTTAATCAGTTATTCGTTTGGAAATAATTTTGAGCTTAAAATACGAATAAAAATGTTTTTTCAATGAATTTATTTTCACTATAGAAATGTTTTCTGTAATTAGAGGACAGGAAAGACATTTCATGAGAAATAACTGACTATAGTGAGTGTCGTTTCCATTCAAATGTTTGATTAAAGTGAAAGATATTTATTGTTTAGCGATTATACTTGTGTTAAGCACAGCCTAAGAGTAGATTTTAACCAAAAGTGATACGAAATAATACGCTTTTCAGCTGACATTTTGACAAATGATTGTATCTGACATTGGTTATGGCCTACAGGTCATCCCTGTCCGCTTACTATGCTTAGCTCTGGACATTTGCAGGCAGTCAAGCATTAAATGACATTCAGCAATAAAAAGGGTCCTTTAAATCCTCACAAATGATTGTTTCATTTGATGATAATCTCCATGAATTGAACACATATTTCGATATCTCAGATATAATGAGAGCATTACTCGGAGTACTTTTGGTTATCAGTTTCAAACTTTCCACAATTCATTCATTTTCTTACATTTTTTTTCACTATTCTCAGGAACTGACGATTCATTTGAAATGAGACAAAAAAGAGTGGGAAAGATGTCATTAAAACATTCAACAAATGTGTGAAAAATGTGTGAATTCGTTGAATTCAAAACAAAGACATTCGGAGAGAAGAGGCGAAGGATTCAAATGTAAGTGAAATAAAGATAAATAGGTTTACATATATTATGCAGTAATACAATGATAAATGACACGAAAAGTGGCGCTTAATTATGATTCCTTACGATTATTCAGACCTCATGTAAACGATTTGGAGCCAAATATTTGAGTTATGTATGCATTCGCACCGAACTTATGTATAAGTGCTGTACATTTCCTTAAATAAATGGTTGGCCTGTATTAAGATTTTCGTGTTATTCATAGCCAACAAATTTGAAGTTTCGCTCAAAAATTCCATCCATTCATTAGGTTTTTGTTTAAGATATATGACAAACACATGAATTTTTCAAACATTTATCTCAAGAGAATTATGATCCGATAGAAACATATATTTCAAAACTCAGACCCATTTATCCTAAAACTACACAAAAAGCCTTCAAACCAATGAATTCTGTAATGAATTTGTATTTAAACACAAATTATTAATTTCTTTGAAAATCTTATGCAATGACTATTATTATTAGCTCAGAGGGAAAGCTATACATCTCTGTATGCGTGAGGCTCTCCACAGACTGTGCTCTCAATTCTCATGGCTTTTATCGCGTTATCTGCTGTGAAGTGTCATTTCAGGCGTTCGAGTGTTTCAAATGAAAAATCAATTTTTAATAATTTATTAAAATTTATGTTAGGGTTAATTAAATTTTAAACTTGTAAAATACTTGACTCGATACTTGATTCTACAACTTTATAACAACTTGACAATTTTAGCGAATTCAAACTTGGTCTATTCATTATATACTTGAAAATTACATTTTGGTCTTAAATCATCGATAATATACTACAGGCCTCTAAAGTAGGATTTCTCTGCACAGAATTATAGCTCAATATAATGGTATTAAGTCGAAAGATAGCCGGAGATGTGAGTAGAATAAGCCAACAGTATTTTACAGTGATTTGGTTTCATTTAATAGTTTATTCAATTTTGTTGTTTTTACAGTCAATGGAGTAAAAGAAGAGAAACGGAAGTATAAAATGGGAGAAATCCTAAAATAAGAATCCAGTTATTGAAGGCATTTCTTGTGTCAAATCAGAGACTTTTATTTTGTTTCTATTTTTAAAGTAAAGCAAAATAACGATAAATTCTTATCCTTTTTGAGTAATCTTTAAATTTATTTCATTTCATTTATAATTTTATTATTCGAGAAAATGCTATAAAATGTTATTTTCTTTGCAATCAGACGTGATATCAATGAATGAAAACACATAATAAGTTTCGTAACATTACTGACAAAATCAGTTAAATGATAAAATCTATTTGTTTGTGGAATTCTATAACTTATCAAACAAATCATAATGAATGCCACCCGAAGATAAATCTAATTTTTCATCATGCATCATTCAAATTATTATGAAGTCGTAAATCTTAATATTTGGCATTATTTTGATCTTGCCTGATTATTTCTGAGCGAATATTGGAAGTTATCATTAGTTATACGAAACGATAGAAATGAGTATCTATTTATGGCATCTGTTGTTTGGTCGCAACTAATGAATGCGGCGAACAATCAATAAATAACGGGATTAACTCTTATTGTATTGAATCAAATAAAACCTAATCTGAAGTAATGCAGAGAATATTCATTATTAGATTCATTGGTCTGTCGTTAGCCATAAATTGTTGCCTTCATTCAAATCAGGCCTAAAATGATTACAACATTCAATCCTAGTGTTGGGTTCAATGAACCCCAAGATCTAATTGAGATCATATTCATTCATCTGATGACACCTGTTTAGCCACTCTTTTCTGCCCTCTCTTCCAATCGGTTATTGAGGTTTAACTGAGATTTCAAATAGAAAAATACCGAACAATAAACAACTATTTTAGAAAAATGAGAATTTCTTTTATAAACTTAGTATAAGAATTGTATTTCACAATCAGGGATGTTCAAGGTCTTTTCGAAGAGAAAAAGTAAATTCATTTGTTGAGGAATCTATACTACATTCTGTAAATGTGGTGAAAATCTTGGACCAAATATCTTACAATTGACACAGTCTTGAAATCAATTTTATTCAGCCCAAAGTGTTGGACAATGATTTCAAGAGTCTCTGCCAAAAAAAATAATCTTGGTAAAATATATCAGATATGACCTACTCATCACTCAATGGTGTCAGAATCACTGATTAATTGTCAATGTTGTGACCATGTTGCAAATCAGTTTCAGATCAAATTAATACAAAATTGGGTCACTTTTCCAGAAATAATAAGAAACCAATAATTAATGGAAACATTTTTCTATAATTTTGATTTTGTTTATCGAAATATCAAAATTTAATTAAGCTTTTGATAACTTCTTAGATATCGGACAAAACGTTAATTAAATCAAAAACTGGAAAAAGCGAATCGATGTCAACATTATTTCTTACATTTGATCCATCAACTTTATTGGACTCGACTCAAGGTAAAAGTTGTTTGATTTTCTCAATTATAAGCTAATCGAAAAATATCGTTGGTTTGAGAAATTAAACTATAAATTAATTGAAATATCTATCGAATGAAATAATGGTTTAAAATATTAGTGAAATCCGATTCGAAAAATAATTTTTGAAAAGAATTATTGAAGTGAATTGAATTTTGTGGAAATATCGGCCAATATTTGTCATATATTTGCATTGAATCTAATTTTAAAAATAAACTGTTTTGAAGACTCGGCATATAAGCCATAAAATCATTTATCAAAGAAAGAGACGAAAAATTCATTTAAAATTGAGTTCTTCTGAAAGCATTTGAAAGAAGGGCTCAGAATATAAGCGAATCATTTCCGAGTGAATGAGTTTATGGATTATTAACTTTTCATTAATTCAACTTTTTTTTGCTCAAAATAGCGTCGCTTCAAATCATTTATAAAATTATATTTAAATTTATTCAAAATTATTTGAGTATTAACTCGAAGTCAGACTAAATTTGATTGTCATCTGAATAAATAAAATAATGATTTCTTTTCAATATTCTTGAAATCACTTCAATATAATGTTTAATACAAATATCATATAAATGGAAAAACTGTTTTGAATGAAAGCCACACAAAAAATCAGAACCAAATACAAGAATATTAATAAAAAGGAGAAAAGCAATTGATTTTTGGCCACCAATTGTTTGGTTGCTTTTGAAAGTCTTAGGGGATGAATGACTTTTAGTGAGCACTTCGGCCAATCCAATGGTCCAACACATCGACAATGGCTTTGATGCCAATACTTTAGTCGTCGATCTCCAGGGAAATCAACCAACGATTCGATTCTCTCTTATATTCATTTCTCCGTCTTTTTGGATATTCTGTCCGCTCTTTCCTCATAGCAATTGCCAAAGGATTCTCATAAATTCAAAGAAGTAGTAGAAATACCCCCTTTCCCTTCCTAATTAATTAGATATCCTGATGAATTATTTGAAAATAAGATCTCATCGCTTTTATTATCGGATGTAATAAGCAAGGTTAACCACACACTTTACACGTAGAATCTTGAGTACCTTAAAATGTGTCCCCAAAGACCGAGTAAATGGGTTACAAGAATATAATTACCCCATTATTTTCAGGACAATAATTTCAATGGGAACCTGTTTCCACCTTGGTTACTATTTTGGTTTTATTGAAAAGATTTGTTTGAATCACTGCTTAATACTATTAATATGAGTCCGAATATATGATTACATAAATAAACGGATGGCAGTGTTGGCCACACCCTTGAGTCAGATATAAAACTTAGTTTCAATTTCGTTCAGTGTATGGACTGAGTTATCGATGCTTACAATGAAATCGGTTTAGATTTGATATTTTGTGTCCAAAAATTGGCCCAAAACTAGCATTTATTGCGATTACAAAAAATTGAAGTCATTTGGCAAAAGGTTTTATCCATTTTTCGCTCAGAAATCGTTGGATACAGAAATTGAATCCAATATTTCTTACTGAAGATTAGAGAAAGAGATCACAATAATGGTAGCCATCAAATCAGGAAAACCACACAAAATATTGGATACCATTCCTTGAAATGACAGTTCAGATGGCACTCAATGCTAATATTCCTGACTCTCCTCAATAGAGGATTGAATTTATTTCTGCTTTTTTTCCCTTTTACTCGAATTTTCAAATAAAATACATTCACTTTAAACACAATCTTTGGATTCAATTATTCAGAATTTAGTTATAACTAGAAGTTTGTCTTCAAACAAAAGGCATCGCAATAAATACCATTTTTTATCATTTCGCTGACATTTTCCCCATAAACACATGAATTCAATGGGATTTGGTAAAAATATATTCAAGTTATAGTATAAAATGGCATTGGTAAATGTTAAAACTTTTTAAAAGCTCAGTGGGTATTGAATTTTTCAAAATAAAATGATAGGAAAGGCTTATATTCCTGATTACTTGGTTGAATCCTCCAGGGTATTCGTGTGAATATTCTATGACTTGGTTAATGTGTTTAGAATATAAGGTTTTGTATATTAGAGTTGACTAAAGTGTTTGAGTCCAGTGTGTGTTCAAAATAAGACAGTGTTTTGGGAGCGCAGAGAATATAAATGATTAGAGACTTCTTTTAATATCTGACAACTTATTAACTAATGGTTACAACAGATGTCAAGTCGTGTAATGAAATCGTAACTCAGATTAGAGTCGGAGTCAAAGCGGTTCTCATAATAAATGAAAAGCAATCCGTAATTTTCGGCTCATTAGTCAAAACACTCACAAATTTCTCAATGAATTACTTAGTGGTCAATGAATTTGCTTTTCACAAGTGATTAATAAATAGATATGAATATAAATGAGCGCAAAATTAGTGAACAAATGTTCATAAATCTCACACTTATGGCAACATTTTTGACAACTTGTTGGCACACAATTCAACATTTAGACCATTGACTCAAAATGGTTATCATTTTTTTCACTCAAATTCTGTTCACAATTCAATGATTTATTATCGTTTGCCATATATTTCATGGGTTTCTAAATAAAAATTGTTTCGCTGTTGTGAACCGTTTCATGTGTTTTGATAAAGAGATTATTATTATTATTATTATTATTATTATTCGGATGAATCTTTAATAACTTTTTTGCCATTTAATTCTTGAACATAACAGTGGGAAGTCTGACCATTATTTTGTGATATATTACTTCCCGAATAGTATATCCACTCATATCCACTGACATCCGTTCGAAGCGTGCAATTAGAAAATGGATAACTTTTGTATGACAACAGCCACCAGCAGTGGGCCCGCAGTGGGCCAGCAGTGGGCCCTTTGTTTTCTTTTTAATGTAATATAATTTAGGCTCAAACTGCTCTCAACCGATGATAAATCTGTTGGACCTCTACTTTATTACCGAAGGCCAGAGTTAGAGAGAGTCAGAGCCATAGTTAGATCCAGTCAAACAACTATTGGTTGTACCCATACTTGACAACCATGGTGGAAATTTTTGAATAACATTGCATAAGTTGTCTGAATAATTGATTGCGTGAAAGAGTAGAGTAGAGGCGATAATGCAATGAACAATGATATGCACAGAATAAGCACAGAATATACTACAAATGTTTCGCTCAAAAATGGCTTTTCGTCGGCTTTGCATATAATCGCCGTTGGATTCACTTATTGTTATAATTACTATAAACTTATTATAACGTTATATAAGGTTTTAATATCAAAGTAATTAATATATCGCTAAAAAATGAATGAAACAAATAAGTAATGCATAAACTTTATACTCAATGGTATAATATAATAATAATGAAGCAGATCGAGAGACAGACCATTTTTATAACTCATTGCAGAGCAAACGCCCAAATTTAATGCATTATATTTTTATTTGGGTGGAGTAGTCATAGGCTATAGTCAAAGGTATTGTGCGGATCGACATAAATATGCAAACATCGAGTGCCAAAAGGGACACACAATGATGTATCGCAATGTCGAATGAATTGCTTTCGATGACTGTTCACGTGAGCTCTCACACAGCCCTCACTCAGCCCTCACACCACTCACACAATCGACTAATTCATAAAAATTTTCTCCTGAATTAAGTTTCAAAGTCTTTGCGTTTAGGGCTCAATAGTTGATAGAATAGTTCAATACTTTATAGAATTATATCCAACTGTTTGTTCATCTCCTCTAAGACCATATCTTCTGTTCCTCGACAGACAGTAAGTTAAACAGCAGTGAGTTTCAAGTGTAGACTCTCTCCATTGCCTCTCCGATGTCACAAATAAAAGTCGGTCCAAGAGCTGGCGGTGCGCAAAATGTCCTCATCTTTGCAGAGACGATAAGCCAATATGAATGCTATGGACTCTCCTAACGGGGAAATAGCCGTGAAATTGATGCTCATTCACCCGATCACGACTCAAATGCCAGCCATAGCTCACTAATAGAGGACACACTCCGCCAAAGGTTCGCAAACTCACTCTTCTTATATTGTTTAGAAGAAGAGATAAAACTTCTAACAAATAGATCTAATTTATTGATTATATAAATCATATCTAATTTTATGATCCAATAAGTGATTGAGAATAAGTCATTTTGAATGAGTCCACCATTAGTTCAATTGGTCGACAATTTTGAAAAAAAAGTTAAAGTGATATCAATTTTGTGATATTGTCTGCAAAGAGAATAAAATCTTTTACGACATTTACATCTGACCTCTTCTTTCATCTATTGTTCATATAAGAGGTAATACAAAAAGTAATACATATAAGTAATTGATTAAATTCTTGAGCCCAACCAGATTTAGAGCCCCTGTAAAGCTGTCACTGACAACAAACACAGAGAGCATAAAACATATTCTGTTCCCTAACGTCACACAATCTAAACATCTTTGAAATCTTTATTAATTACTTCAAATAAGAGCACCAGTGCTTAATCTGTTCCCAAATTAGCGTTTAATTTGTATTTTCTATTCAGTCATATGTTTATGAAATTTATCGATAGACAGTAAACAGATCTGAATCCCCATCTCAGTAGTGATGATGTGCTCGACTGCAATGCTGTGCGGCCACACTCTACTCGATTCATCGCTCAGCACAAAAGTATCCATTAATTAAAAAAGAGCTTTGATTGTGTTCTCAATGATGAATGACTTCTTTATTGTCATTCATTTATCAAATCCAATGCATTCTTCACTTTTCCAAACATATTATGTGTGTTTTATTTCGATTTCATCTAAACTTTGCCAATAATTGTAGAAAATATCTTTCAGTGCAATATATTTATTGAAAAATTTAAAATAAATGAGAAAACAATAGTCATTTGAAACATTAATTTATTCATTTTTCTCAACAAATAAGCGATCTTGGTAATTTTGATCTTGGCAAATATTGATCCTATGTGAAAATCAATCTTTGATTAATTACGTAATTTTTTCTAATTATTATTGAATGGGAACTCAACTGAAGGTTAAATGAAAAGTCAGTCTCATTTGAAAGCGTTTTCATCATTCACTTGAGATTTTGAATATATGTTTGTCTTTTGTGATCGTTAAGTGTTTGCTTTTATTTTGTCGTTAGATTACAGAATCATTCAATTTGAACGAAAATATCGATTGCTTTTCACTAATTTTAATATAAATTAAACATTTAATAAGAAATCAATTGCAATCAAAATCAGTTTTTCCTCTAATTTATGTTTCGATCCTTTATAATGTCTGGAATCGACTTTTTTTTATCGTCAGATAAATAGACTTCAGTTCCATAAATGCAGTGAAAATGCATTAGAAGTCCGGATCGAAGGCATTATTTTCGACTTTGTGTTATCTAAATTAGCAAACAATTAACTATTGATTAGAGACAGCTATTGATTGCACACAAACCTAACATTAATTCACTCTTGTTTTTGGAAAAAGCAATCCTTCAGAGACTCCTTTTGCTGTATTCACAATAGTTTGCATATCCAGAGGCGATAAACAGGGTAAAAACCCGAAATCACAGCTTTTGTTTTAAAAATTATAAGTTTATTGTTTTGAATGAAAGGCTAAGAAATAATTAAAATCCAATGAAAACATTGGTTTTATTTGTTTAACATTTAAGTAGACATTTATTGAAGTGTTTTGATTAAAATTATATTTGAAAACTCGATTAAATTCATTTGTTTCGAGTAAACTATAGCCCAATCAATCATTAATTTAATGAGAGATAGGGGTTGAGCACAGAATTGGTGCAAATGTGCATAAATGTGATTAACACATGATGTGGAGGCGAGAGGCCCTCATAAGTACATATTGGGTGACACATCCATCAAATGGATTGCGACGAATAGCCCGTATAGTGTTGGGCAGTATCTTAAAAATTGTTGACTCGATCGCCACTTTTGATGGCAATCCATAAGCGCTATAATCTATTTAATGCATATAAATGTATATATCATTGCATTAATCAATCAAATATTAGGAGCGGAGTTAATCTGATGGTGTGCTTAACAACTATCAGGCAATTCAAACACAGTGTCGTTGGAAGTGCTGCAACTGATGCGCACCACCTCTTATATCGGCCTAAACTTAAGGTAAACACTGGAGAAAATGGACTTAACATGTTTTACTCGGTAACAAAATGCGTTTTGTGGGCGTTTTGTTTTACATATTGCACTCAATAAATGTGATGCTTATAATCGGATGCAGTCCTTCGCCAACACTGTCAACAGTACTCCACTTCTCCTCCATTTGTTTTTAGAATCAATTGATGCAAACATTCATTTGTAGGCATGAGTTGATGCCATCGGCAAAGAATTCAATCACATTTTATTCTACCCGACTTATAAAGAGTAGCAAGGTCTACCAATCATTAGGTCATTTAATCATTTGTCCTTGATGGTTTTTCATAATTGTGTTAGAATTACATATGGATTAAAAATTTACATTATTTGTCGCATATATACTCATTTAGATTATTCTCTCGGCTTATGATTAATAATTCAGAGAGTGTTTCCTCAATCAGTCGGGATTTTCAGCTCAGGGGACAATTCCTATTCAATGTGACAACTATTTCCAGTTCTCTCTAATTATTATATTCAACAAATAAAAATCGCTTCAAACATATTAACATTCAATGAAAGAAAGTCAGAGAGAGAGAGAGAGAGAGAGAGAGAGAGAGAGAGAGAGAGAGAGAGGACGGGTGCATTTGCTCCTTAATCAATGCGTAATTAAGTCCGGGATATATATTGAATGTATATATGGCCAGAAGCAGAGAATATGTCATTCGATTAGTGGTATGACTGAAAAAACGATCACTGATATCACCAGAACTTAGAGACCAAACATTTTAGTGAAGTGTTGGCAAAGAAATCAATTCTATGAGAACTCAAATTCAATGAATTTCTTTATTATTAAATTGTGTTTTATTACAATTGAATTGATAGGAATGACTCCACCCATACATAAATTGAAATGATTTGATACCCAAAAACGGACTAATTGTTGATTAGTTTCGGGTTTACACTCAGAGAATCATATAATTGAGTTTCCATCACATCGTATGAGAACTTCTTAACAAACTATTCTCTCCATTAAAGAGAGGGATAACAAATGATCCCGATTTTCATCGCCTTTTGTAAATTGTTTGAATATATTTTGTTTCAATTTAATCATAAAATCTATTCAAATACGTATATAAATGAATAAAATCTAAATATTGAAAAAATTGGTTAACATCTGCTCTTATTTAACATATTTATTGATATAATACTAAAGAATGAAATATAATAAAAGAAAAGATTGAAAAAAGAAGAAAAAGATTGGATTGAAAAGAAGTAAGCTCAGTTGAGCACAGCGTCACGTAATTTATCCGATCAACTAAAAGAAGTCACGAATTGTTTTCTCATTATTGAAATATTATGAGAATAGTCTAGAATTCAGGACTAACTGGAAACAGTTACTCAGAATAGAAATGAGCTTGCTAACAAATCTCTCCCTCTCATGATTTTCCATTATATGATGGATAGTAAGCACTCAAACCATTAAAACCGATTTCGAGTGCAATCACTAACTATTGTCTCAAAGAGTTTTCATTTGAAGCGAATATTCTTCAATTCAAGTCGAGTCCAATCAAATACAAGTCGTGGAGAAAATCTTTAATCGGAGTCATATTTTTATATTATTAAACGTATCGAACAAAACAAATATTTAATTCATGAGAAGTGCTGTTTGTTTTGTTTTTGTTTTTGCATTGTTTTCTCACATTAATCAAAATTAATGATTAACTCAATTTACTTTTGTATTGTATATAGTTATCCAAACTTTTCTTTATTCTGTTCCGACTCACAAATCAATATTTTCTTAATTATAAATAATATTTAATTGAATATCACTAATTTTATTTATTCGGTTTAGCTTGTTCAATTGTAAGAAAACAAAAAATATTTAATATTTGTCTTCGTTTTCTTTACTTAAACTGTTTTTCGCGTTTTTATATTTTGGATGAAAAAGGATCTCATATTCCTGTTATTTCTGAGTGACACGGGATTTGTTTTATTATAAATACAGCTGGCTCACTTTCACACAGCCATTTTGTGTTTGTCTTTTTTTCTGCATTAAAATATCGGGAATTTATTTATTTAATCCTTTTCTCCCTTTTCGTGACAACTATTCATATCATTGTTTTGTCCGATAGTTGTTTCAAAACAATTGTGTTTAGAGTCGCAAAAAATAAATAAAAATTAACGACAAAAATAAAATAATACATGAATTCAAACATGTTTTCAATGAGTTCGTGATATTAAGCCAATTAAACGCTTAAATCCATATTTGGAAGAACAGAATGAATACTAAAGACATTATTTCCATTGATTTTGAATCATTGAGTTATTTACTGCCAATGAATTGGTCGTAGATTTTAGACATAATAAGTGTTGTATTTGAGTGCGATTTCAACAGAAAACCATTTGTTCGTTGGTTTGCTTTCGACACAAACTTTTTATTCATTGGTATGAACTACAAAATAGATTCGTAGACCAGAAGCAACTCTATCCGGAACTGTTCTATCCATTCATCTATCCATCGATGGTATGGTTAACGCGTTTGCAATCGTTTCATATCCCCTGTTGCCAGTCATTCGTCAAAATGCCAGAAACAGACCAATAGTTA
This sequence comes from Punctoribates punctum, assembly GCA_034698165.1. Classification (NCBI taxonomy): domain Eukaryota; kingdom Metazoa; phylum Arthropoda; class Arachnida; order Sarcoptiformes; family Punctoribatidae; genus Punctoribates; species Punctoribates punctum. The sequence goes on along the minus strand of JAQGBD010000267.1, from coordinate 8,459 downwards.
CCAAATAGAAAATTCAGCTCAAAAAAGAAGTGAAAGAAAATAAATCTGTTTTTGTCTTGTCTTGGCTTCACTCACGAGTTTGAACGCCTTCTCCAATAACCAGAAATTTCCCGAAAGATTCCAAAATTGAAATATCATTTGCAATAAGTACTAAGTATCTTGATGAATTTGTGATCAAAGTGATTCAGAAATTGATCTCAATGTAAGTCAAGTCACTATAAATAACTAGAGTTAATGCGATTGTTAAAATTCATTCTTGGCAAATTATTTCGAGAAAATTACCCGAGTAAAATTCTATTGTCGTGTTTACAACTTCGATATCTTTCGTTATATCAAATCTTCTTTCCATCCATTTGTGATTCGCTTCAATCGTTTTAATATTAGTACTGAAGTAAGAAAAAGAAAGGGAGAAAAAATTATATCTGTTTAGCAATCGATATAAAAATGCATACATTCTTTCAAATGACTTTAATAACGTCTGTTTCTTGACTTTCTTTCAAATAATAGGTGTTTTTGAGAAATAAAAATTTATTAATGATAGTCATATCAAATAAAAGACAAAGAGTTTGTCATTCGCTTGTATTTGGTTTTCATTGGAATTCAATTCAATAATTAACTTCATTTTCATTAGATATAAGAAAAACTTTCCAATTGTTTGATTGATTTGTGTTTTGTTTTATTTATTACTTTAATTGAAAAGTTTGAGTTATTTGTGTTTCGGGGAGTTTTGTCACTTAAAGAATGCAATCAGAGATGAGATAATGATATATGATTACAACTGAAGGCTATTTTGTTTTTCTTTTATTATTATAGAATCAAAGAAAATGCAACAGAAGAGCCTCAGAAGAGCACCAGAAGAGGATGGATCTGTCACTCGGACTGGCTTTCAATGATTACCAACTCATTCATCTTCGAATGGCAGCCACACCATCCTTGCATGAAGACAACAGAATGAAAGGATCCGTATAAAAAAGAGGTAAAACTGGCAAAAGCCATAAATCAGTTAATACATAAAGAGATGAGATGATGGAGTGACGCCGGAAAGTAATAATAGTGGGAACAGTGGGCCAACACTCCATTCTCTTGGACTTTGATAAGTCAACAAAATTAAATCCAAAAATATATATTTGACTCTTTTCTTAATGAGTTTTCCTCAAAGAGTTTCCTTCTCTCGCCCTGTCCTCTGTCTCAGAGATATCCTCAGAGTCTGTGAAAACTTGAATTTTCTTTATTGAAGTATCAAAATGTCTAAGAATAGAGACAACTGTTTGTTTGAATGCTGTTCAGAGACTATTGGTATCAAAAATAGTTTCAATTCTTAATACAAATTTAGTCTTTTTATGCGTAACTCAAGAAATGGCAAAACCTTTCAATCTTTAAGAATATATTGACGTTAGAAATAAGACGCGATTCACATATGGCTTACAAAACGAGTAAAAACTAAGTTTTCTTTACCACAAACTCTTCACAAAATGAAAATATTGTGAATTTGTGTTCACTTCTGTTGGATTCGCTTCTCTTCTCTTTTTCTATAAGAATATTGTTATTGGAATTTGTGTTTAAGTTATTTGTGAACACAATTCTGTTCAGACAGTATTGGCACAGAATGAATGGCAGAGAAGATCTCATTTGAATAGTTGTGGCACTTCATGCGAGCCAACAGACAAATCTTAAATGAAATGCGTGTTCACTATTCACCAGAAACTGAAGGGTCGGTGCAAAATATATTGAGCCCATGTTTTCATAGGAAACACACTGTCGATGACAGTGACGGCTTGTCATACACTTTGCTCTTATTTTTGTTAGATTTTAGTTTCATTTATGTATTTATTGACTCTAAATATGAGTCAATGCATAGCAAAACGCTTTGAGTTTAAGACATATAACGAAAAACATTAAAACTATTATAATTGAAATAATAGCGAATAGACATCAGTTTGAGTAAAAGTTTAGTAAAATGCGATACGGAATGAGTGAAATGGCGTTTCGATTAGCATTAGATCAGAGCCGACACTCTCTTGTTATACAACTCCGAGTGTTGTCATCGAAAAAAAAAATGTTTTCTCCGCAAACTCTTCACTCATTTGGTATCCAACTGTCAAATGCCTTCTAATTAGAAGTGATGTCTTTCCAAATATTTTTACTCTCAAGTGAAACGGCATATCATTCCTCTCCTTTTCAATACTAACAGCGCTCTACATATGTGAAATTCATTTCAAACTTTTCGCTATTCATTAAAACTTTCTCTAAATTATATGTTTTTATTTTTGGCGAAAAAATATTTTTCTTTTCCGAAGTATTGAATTCGTTTATAGATCCAGAGATTCCTAAAGTGATGACAAAAAATGTTTTCTCAAATGAATTTTTTATGTCTTTCCCCAAATCGTCAAAATTAAAAGCAGAGTAAATGCAAAAATGAATTTCTCAATACTAAACTCATTTCCTTTGCAATCAATTATTTATGAAAAGCCTTTTAAGCAGTGAATTAGTTGATTTTGAACTTGCAAGTTTGCAATTTTTTCTGCATTTATTCATTGAGTATACTTGAATAATTGAAACAAATTCGATTAAAGTCTACCCTGATTCAATTATTCGTGATTTATAATTATTGATGTCGTTTATTTAAACTATCATGATAGTATGAAGCATGTTCATTTCCAATTCAATCCGATTAATTGAAATGTTTTGAATGCGTTTTAATTTCAAATATTTGAGTTGAAATTTATTCATTTCTTTATTGGTTTGGTTTTCACTCCAATGAATTTGTTTAGTTTTCGGTGATTTTCAAGTTTTTGTTTCTCATTTTCGGCCAATAAATGTCAGAATTTGGAAGAAAAGAGTGAATAATAGAAACATAAATAAATGTCAAACAAATAAATTAACATAAAATATACGAAAATGTACGGCAATAATGTCTCTATTGTATGAATTTCTATGGGATATGAGTTCCCAGAGTTTGCCATCTCTTTCTAATTTGGAAGGAGTGCATCGGTGGTGTCCAACCAGGATATACACCACTGACTCTATTATACATAATCTTTCATCCTTTGTCTTATGAATGTACACATCCTTGAACGATGTGGTTTTTTTTAAATATTTTTGCATGCTACTTCATCACTTTGAAAGTTTTATTTTTTGGTTTTGTTCGGATAATTTAATTTCGGGTATTTATTATGATATTCACACGAATTCATTTGAGAGCTTCATATGATGTCCTCTGTTGTGAAAATTGCATAAAATTATGTGAATTTCATTGAGAAGAAGCCTAAAAATTGCTGAAAAGACACAAATTTTAATAACAATATTAAAGAATGGGTTTATTTAATTTGAAAAGTTTTCAAATTCTATTGAAGTTAATCCTTTCAATATTCATGTGATTTGAAAAGAGCTCACAAATGATTGTTTTGCTTTCACTCGAATATATTTGATATAATATTTGCATATTTTTTCAAAATGACATAAATTTTGATTTGAAAGTAAAATATGAATCAAATGCTTATATTTTTCTGCAATAAATTTAATTAAATACAAAAACCAACGAAAATAGGGATCGATTGGAGGCTTTTTTGATAGATTTTGATGGAGAATAATGAGTCCACTATTTGTTTGGAGCATTTAATTTATTTATTTTGGCAAAAGCTCTGGCAATAGGCAATACTATTTTTATTATACAGTCTCTGGTCGTGTTGACTATCTATTGGACTGTCAGTAGGACTGGTAGTGATGTTCATAGTTTGCCAAATAGTATGGATGGCATCGCACGCAATATCTTGTTTTTCACGGTTTCTCTGTCGCCCTGACATTACAAATGAATGCAATTCCTATTTATTTTCTTCTCTTTTTCACTGATCTGGTGAAGTGCTCGAGTTAATGATATAACTGGCCATTGGCTTAAGTGGCGTTTCATCATTACTGCTCTCAATATCCAACTCTTCTTTGGAGTTAAAGTTTCAGTCATTCAAAGAAATTCGGATAATGTTATGATTCTAATGGCTTTTATGGACGAATCAGACCTTCTTTTGCTCTTTCATTCAGTTCAGATGTTTTTATTTTTAATTGCAATATTCACCAGGATCCTCACTCACCCTCTGAACTAATGAATTGCATTTTTTCACTCAATGCAATCGAATTGGTTTTATCCATAAATCACATCCAATCCATTATCTGATGCCATCTTCTTCTCAGATCTTCTCATTATGAGAATGGATTCAATTTTATAATTTTTCATTTTTTCGTCCATTTTATTAATGTATTCAATCTTTATGGCGATCCTCTTCACTCAGTTGTATTGACTCTGTTTTGTGATTTTGTTTTCGTTTTTGTGATCATAAATAAGTTTATTTTCAAATCTATTAAATGAATAAATAGACGCAAATCTATTCAAAGAGACGAAAATAATTTTGAATATTAATGAGAATTTCAAAGCACTCATTGGCTGACATCACATCCAAATGCATTTCAACCAAATTTTTTGTGACATTAATTAAATGAAACCCAATTGCAAACGAAATGCAATTATAAATATTTTTCAACTGAGTTCTGGAGAAAAATTAGTTCCAAATAAGTCTTTGCAGACATTAGTACCAGAATTGTAGAAAGAGTGCGATCGGAGTCCAATTCCCAGCGCTTCTCAATTATAAATCGGTTTGAATTAAATCTGGAAACCAATATATTTGTGATAAAAACCAATAAAGTGTTTCCAATGATATACTTTTATTATTGAAACACATTTGTAACAAATGTTTAAAATTAGTTTCAATTTATGCTCCGATGGCTTCGCTTTACAGAGAAGTCAAACATTAAATTCACTAAACTATTGGTTTTGTAAAAATCTTTTAAAAGTCACAAATTGTTTGCAATCTTTTCGATCGACAACTCCCGACCTTTGAGCGCAACTTTTCCAAGTTGTGAACCAATCATTTCTTTATCACCATATAATTAAAGCAGAGATAACCAAGTTTATCAATTTGTGAATGAATAGGAGCCCCAAACACTCGTTTAACAAAATATTTTTTGTAAACTTTGTAAGATCTATAATGTTGAAAGTTACAAAAATTAGGGGGTATTTGGTATACCTTGGTTATGTTTCAATTAAATTGAAGGCTAGAATTGAATTTGAGATCTAATTCGGTTCTTCAGTTCAAATATATATAATTAGTTGGAAAGAGTGAAGAAAATGCTTTCAGTGATATTGAATATGAGATTCTATTGAATCGTAATTACATTTATTTTGTTTGATTCTAAAAACATTTCCTTAGAAATCATTAACCAATTCATTGATTTATTCATTAAATTTTACTTAACTAATAGTTTTATATCTAATGATTGAGTTAATGATAGAACAAATTTTGCTAAACATCCATATGCTTTGAAAGATGATATTTGTTGAAAATCTTGGAGAAAAGCTTAATTGGATTGATTTTAGCGACTGTTGTCTGAAAAAAGCGAAACAAAGTCTTTATTTGTCTTCTTATGAATGTTTTCTAATATAAGCCTTCTTTTTATGGTCATTATTGAGCAAACCTCAGGCCATAGACACTATCGGAATATCTGATAAATTGTTGGTTCGGACAGACCTCAAGAGAGTCTCAATTCAGTGATTCTGAGCTCATTCTTTGCAAACATAATTCGATTGTTTCCGAACCGCTCTTTTAATTATTGTTCACTCGAGACATATATTAACTGAAATTCACTTACAAATAGTTGAGATGTTTTCGATTCACAATTCATTTCTCTCTCCTCTTAATCCGAAAAAGTAATAAATTTAAACCAAAAAACATTTATTTTGATTCAATTTGGAGAAAAAAAATACACAAAGAATCGAATGATTCGTTAAATTGATTCCCATTTTATATTTTGCAGCAAAAGTAATAACTTTTTTTCTCTCAATTGCTTTGCTTTGAAATATTTGAGCAAGAATAAATTACTCTCTTTTCTCTTTCAAACGTTCATTTGGAGTATAAATTTTAGATTAGTTTTGATTAATGGAAATCACGTTAAGAACTGTTAGAGATCATTTGCAAGAGCATATCTTCTCTAAATTACATATAGAATTAAAATAATTATTCTGTTCGCTAATGATTTACACTAATTGTTGAAATAATTTATTATCAAATAATAAATTAAATTTCTATTGAAATTAATTTTAGTTTTCATTTGATATTTATTAGAGAAACGCGTGAACGCAATAAATGACAGATTTGTGAAGAAAATGAAGCAAATGATTGCCATATAATCGATACCAACTGTTTGTTTGTCACTTATGATCACAAAAATATCAACCATTATATCTAATAACACAGCAAAAGGTGAGCTCAATATAATCTAGGCTAACATTTTATAATATTAGGAGCATCTGGTGTGCAATAAACTTGAATTATTAGTCATGGGGTTGCCATAGCAGTCACCGACAATTTAGTGCTCTAAACATGAGCCACAATATGCTAAACCACTACCAGCCTAACGAACCATTACCTCGGGTTGACCGGAGGGTCAATTATATTTGCCTCCAAATACATTTTTGATTGATTTTTGTATTTTGTGTTAATATAGTTAGACGTGTGTCAGTCCTGACCTCTTCTATGCTCTCAATTGTCAGCCATCGATGGATAGACTGATATTAGCGGTGTTTAGCGGTAGTGATAGAAAAGAAAAGCTTCCTTTCCTTTTGTTGTGCAAAAAAGTGGTTTTGCGGGCAGTCCTTCGTTGGCTTTCCTATTGCTTTACAATTGCATTCATTGAAATGAATTGCCTTTTCATATATGAGTTTATAATCGATTATTATTCACACAATTTTTGATGAAATTATAATTGAATTGAATGTAACTTTGAAATCAGTCTTTAAAGTAGAGGCAAATAAGTTGGCGAAAAATATTTGCCTTTTCTTTGCTAATACATTGAGATAGAGATTCATTGAATCAGAAGAACCATTAATAACAATACGTAAGAGAAATGCAGATATAAGACTATATTTTAGAAAATACATAACTTATTCTCAACTAAAATACATACAGAAATAAATATATAACTTACGAACACAACTCATAACTCATTTGTCATTTAAAAATTCTCTCTCTCTCTCTCTCTCTCTCTCTCTCTCTCTCTCTCTCTCTCTCTCTCTCTCTCTCTCCATAGTTGCCAGAATATGATAGTTAGGTTTGGCTATAACTCAACTCATTGAAAGCCATTTTCAATGCACTTACAGCCAGAATGCGTCACAAACTGACAAACAGTAAAGCATTATAAGAATTGTTGCATTTTTTATGTCACTGTTTCTAAGGCCTAAACTAAGGCCTAATTTTTTTGTCTGACTCTCTCTCTTACAAAAGCAATGAAATGCGAGAAAAAATGACAAACATTTATCATAAAGCGATGCTTAGAAATCATATTTAAACCGACTCTACATTTTAGCTCTCGATATAAGCCAATTGTTCGCCAAACAGCTCAGCCCTTCTCAGACATTGTGCTCTCGATATAAGCCAATTGTTCGCCAAACAGCTCAGCCATTCTCAGACATTGTGCTCTCGATATGAAAAAATTGAAAAATTAATAAACTGTAGCCATTATTCCATTATTATTCTCATCTTTCATATCAACCGAATATCGGAAATAGTTTTCTTCTAAATCTTTATGTATTTCATAATCAAATCCACTTGAGATCTAAATCTATAACAATTATTATTATGTGATAAATATACTAGGTCATCTCATTTTTATCTGATCTATTTTTGATTTATTCTTGGTAATTTTATTAACAAGTGAATTTGTTTAATTCCTCCATTTAATTACTTTGACATATTTGAATGCAAAATGAATTGAATTTAGCAAGATAAATTAAATTTAGACAAACTCGATTAAATCATGTTTTGATCATTTTGTTCAAATAAGTTTATAATAATCAATGAGGTTGTTTTAACTGAGATTTACTATTAAGATATTGGTTTGATATGATCCAGATATGTAAGTGCGAGTAACTGGAGTTGATTTCCAGTGGCGTATTGATGTCACTTTAGACCTGTGCTCGAGTAGAGAGACCTTAGAATTAGTGGAAGCCTATGACTCAGTGACTAATATATAGTTTTGACAAATGAGTCCATTTGCCAAAAGTCCAAAAGTGTTTTCACTATTGATGTAAAATACACGCAATGGAGATGACAGTCTTTATAAATGACCCTGCACAGCCTGAGCTGGTCCTATCATACAAACCACATATACAATGGAAAGACATATAAGACAGAAAAACGAGTGCTGAGTCTCGAAACCGCAAAATGGTTTGGTTTGCCTCTCAGTCACAAAAAGCCATAAAATTCTCAGATATATAGCGATAAATATAATTTTGTATATCAACTGTTTTCAAATACTATATAAGTGGAGAGAGAGAGAGAGAGAGAGAGAGAGAGAGAGAGAGAGAGAGAGAGAGAGAGAGAGAGCGGGGGAGTGAGAGAGAGAGAGACAGAAAA
>JAQGBD010000266.1:0-37421 GCA_034698165.1 Punctoribates punctum | reverse complement strand
TTCAATATTTGCATCTGGGAAAAATTTTATCAAATTCCTATCTAGGTCATTATAAGGACTTATGAGTAGTACCAATATTTCAATTTGCTCATGCACATTATTCACATTATGCACATTTGAAGTCATGTGATGTCATCAATTTGGCACTAAATTCAGAATTCATTAAAAACAAGGCATTCAAGGCTTAGGATATAAATTATATCGTTGTTTAATATGACTTAATGTGACTTTTATTTCATTAAACAGTTATTCAATGCTTTTCTCTAATATTGTATTTAATCAAAAACTGAATTCAAATAATTTTGTGTTTAATACTCAATACTCAGTGAACTAAATTGAAATCTATTCTGAATTTATTTCCAAATATTTGTTTATTTGATTGATGTGTGAATATAGGTCTCAAACTTAATTTTATTGACTCTTCCTTAACATTATTGGTATAAACTTTGCCATCCAAACAATATTGATATTATCTGATTATGGAAGACCTTGGTAAAGGTCTTATGAGAGGAAACTTTCTAATAAATAGAGGCTCTCATCCATTATATCCCTCGAGAATTAAAATATCAAAGTTTTATTTGTTTTGAGTAAATATTTTCTCAAAATCTAATACATTTTTGTAGAAAGGGATGGTTTTCCGTTTATTAGCCACTATTTTATCAGTTTTCTAACAAAACAGATATGAAATCTGAGATATGAATAATTGTCACAAATCATTGAACTCAACCAAATCAGAGCCAAACTCGACTTCCGTTTATTAAAATTTTGTTTAATTTCATAAAATATAAATTTCTTAGTTTTTGTTGAATAATAGACAGTAATTAACTGACGATCGATATTATAAAACAATTAAATTTATGTTAATTAAAGTTTTGATGAATTGCATGAAATAACTTGTTTTCGAGGCATTGAATGCATGAATAAAAGTGAAAATTCCATGAAATCAAATGAACTGATTCTCTATTCCTAACATTGATTTGCAATTATATTTGTATTTTGTTTTTTAGATTGATATCGATTTTCATTACATTCAAATAAATAATATATTTTTGGCTCAAAATGTCTGCACAAATAATGTTTGGTTTGTCCGCACAGATGACAACTACGACAGTATGAAAGCCTCTTCAGCCGTCTGTACTCTTCTTTGACACCTCAAGACTTGTAGTCAGCCCTCAAACAGATTCTCAAATGAAGAAAACTTTTATGCAATTCACTGAATGCCATCCAAAATATTTTATCAAAATATAATTGTTTCAAAACAACAATTATATCTTAATGTTATCTAGATCATTTGAAGCTGACGTTTATCAGCTTTAGAAGAATTGTTTTGAAGTACTTATCCATCAAATGTTGATTTAATGTTTTTAAACGTTTGTAATAATTCAGACATTTTATACATTTATTAGAAATTTGAATAAAATCTCATTTATTACAAAAAACACCTGAAATTCAGTTCATATTTAATGAGAATTCACAACAAATCTCACGAAATGGAAATAAAAGTATTTTATTTGTTTAGTAATTTAAAAGAAAACAAAACCCTTCAGTAGATAATAAAATAGACCTAAAAATAGTTTTCAAATGAAATTCTATTTAATTCGTGAAAATAAGACAATAATTGTTCTCCAATTAAATCAAATGATTGGATGACATAAAGAGCTGAACAATAAATGTTTGCCTCGATTATAGGCTTATATAATAATAAGTTAATACATAACTTGTTTTCAATTCTTTGATGACATAATTATTTTCGGTTACAGACTATGCCATAGAATATATGGTATAAAATATTATCGAATAAGTTCTTACATAAGTCCGATAATGCAATTCAATTACATCGACTCAAATAACAGTATAAATAGTTTAGAGTTACCTAGCATAAAAAAATAAAATTCCTCTTTTCACTGCAAATTCAATCAAATCTATCCTAGCAAATTATTATTTGTCATTAAATTAATATATGAAGTGTGACCTAGTCAAATATTCTACAATCATTGTTGGCTCAAGTCTAGCTATTTGAACAAGGGCATATTCCAGAATCAAGTCCTAAAAATTCGTTTAATATCTCATCTGTTCAACGCAGGAAACATTTATATGATTCACCTTGATAAATCAACCTGAGAATAAAATAATGGAAGGAAACTGTGATTTCTTGTGATTTTCCGTAAGTTTAAATCGTGTGATAGTCGTATACGTGTATCAACTTTCCTGATAAATTGCATCAACTTTTAATATTGAGCTAAATTGAATGAACTAGAACCTTCCAATCAAATCTCATTTTAGAAATAATAACGCATTTGTCTGTCATTGAAAAATAAATATGACCAACAAATACGTCAACTTTTATATATCTGCACTTTTTTTGTTTAAATTGCAAGATCACAAATATTTTCATATGAATACAAAACTAAATAATTAAACAAATGCTTCATTTCTTTCGACAATTTTACTGAAATTAAGTAAATATTTTCACTTAAAAACTCAAATAATTTAAATAAAACTCAATTGAGTGAAAGGAGGGCTCAGTTTCTCTTATATATGGCTTACGTCTTATATGTTTATAAACCACTGAATTAAAAGTGACTAAAAGTGTGTGACGTCTGAGCCCTCAATAAAAGCTTTATTTCAAAGGTTGTGTCGATTGCTGTAAAGGGAGTCAAACAACGAACTCATTCGCCATAATATCGTTAGTCGTTTCCTTCAAACAAATCATCACTTTTTACCACTAATTTTGTGGTCGTTTAGAAGAAGTTTTTAATTGAAAACAATGTCTTTACTATCGAATTGTATCGACATATCAGACGACTCCCGACGACAATGCGGTCAGAATATTGAGGGCCAGAAAAGGGGAGTCCATTCAGAAGACGACATTCCAAACAAAAAGCGTAAACTAAGCGAAGACGAGACCACTCCTCAGACCTCTGAAACACCGCCGGAGATGTCAGTTGAGGACTGGCTCTCGTTTATGATGCCGTCGGCGCCGAATAACATCAACGACTTGTGTCCCGAAGTGTTTCAGATAATTATCGCCAAATACCTGAAGTCAAACAATTGGCGTAAATTAGTTCCGCTGAGACTCGTCTGTAAGTACTGGCGATCAAACATCGACTCATACCTGTCCTCTCGACACGGCTTCCAATACACGGGACGGCTAACGAAGGGAACGCCCCCTCCGGTCATGAATTACTACGAATTCAATGCAATGTTGAGTTTTTACCCAAATATGAGGCAATTGATTGTCAAAAACTTTACGGTAAGCGACCATTTGGTGGCCATTTTGAGACAGAATGTGCCAAAACTGGAGCGCCTCAGTCTCTATGGGTGTCGTAACCTCAGTTGGAAGGGACTGACTATTCTGGCCGTCCGTTTCCCTCAACTCAAGTTCATTGATGTCTCGAACTGTGAATTGGATGAAAACCGGTCTCTATTTCTCTACTTTTTGTTTGTTTTCTTTACTTATATTCTATTTTTCTTCTTTCAGTTTAAGTATTTTAGTGGAAAACCTCCAAAACCTGAAGATAATGAACGCCATAAACCCGGGCCGAGAGGTGACGGGTCAGTGTCTCAGCAAATTGGGTCCTCATATTCAGGACATATGGATAGGACTGAATCATCTGCCGAACTGCAACTCTGCCCTCAAAGCTCTGGTCTCCGGAAACGGCAAAAATCTGCTTCATTTGGGTCTTATTGTAAACAACTATCAGACCACCGATTGGTCGATAATCACCGAAAATATGGAACAACTCAAGAGTTTGAAACTGACTTTCGGTTCGTTCAGAACGGCGTCACTCAAAGAGTTCGCTAAACTCAAGAACTTAGAGTTTTTGGTTTTGGCCGAAGACTCGCGTAATGAGAAAGAATCGGTTCTGACCGACGACTCTCTACTACCAGTATTGAGAGGGTGTTCCCAATTGAAGTCATTGGCCATCGCGGGCACAAAAGCGAATACACTTCGTTTCACAAACCACTCGATCGGACAAATACCCCGTTTGTGTCCACAGATGGAACAGATCCGGTTCCTCAACGCTCACAACATTAACGACGAGTGTTTGGTTCAATTGTCAGTAATGCCCACACTTTTAGTACTTCACTTGTCGTCGATGAACAACATAACGGACGCCGGTATCAAAGCCTTCGCTAAAGAGTCGAAACGAGTCCGCAATTTCCGAATCAGCGACTGTCCCAAAGTCACCGAAGATGTAATCGATATTTGGGCCGAAGTGGCCGCCAATAGGCCTGAAGAACGAATCAAACTATTCCTGGAAGGGATGGAAATCACCAAAAGTCTCGACGATTTGCCATCAAATCTGAAAATAGAAGTGAAGTCGAAGTCTGATGGAGAGAGTGGTCCCAAACCCAACACTTTGATGGATCAGAGTTCCAATTCTGCGGCAAATGTTTGACTTTTATTTAGTAATTAAAACGTTTGAAAAATCATATGAATTGTAAAAAAAGTCATTAATTTATTCAAAATATTGTAAGTTTTGAAAGTCTTTTAATTTATAACATTTGACACATATTTGTGAAATATTTCACTCATTTTCTATAAATCCTTTCGTTTATTAAATTTTAATCTTAATCTCAATTATTTTCAATCAATTTGGACTCAGAATCGCTCAAAACTATCACCAATTTTGTGATAAAACTAATAATAAAAAAAAACAAATCAGAATATGTAGGCTATCGGTTGGGATCAGTTGTATGAGTGGTTCTTCACTTCCAACCAATTCTTCTAAAACGTGATGTCTTTTCCCAAATTCTCGATTTGGTCAATGATGTAATCCATGTCCTTTTGATTGCGTTCAGGAAAACAGGTTATACTCAAACGGAAAAAGTTTGGCAACTTTTTGGTGGAGAGGGGCTGATAGCCTATCATCAGAGACCCGGTTTCCATCATTCGCTTCTTAATGATCGGGGCCACTTTCGACAGCAGCTCCGGCTCCACATTTGTCCCATTCTTACGCAGAGAGGGAGGAATGTACCAAAAAGAGACCAAATTGCTCTCAAACTGATCCAACACCAACTGAAAGCCGTCCCGTTCTCTGAGCCTCTCAGTTATGTATCTGTTTATGTATTTTCAAATTGAATTAAATATTGTGAAAGTATTTGAATGTTTTGGACCTACTCTGCCATTTGGTGGACATTATTCACCGCTCTTTCCGTTCCTGTCTGTCCATAGGCTTTGAGTGCGAGCCATAGTTTGAGTGAATCGACTTTTCTTCCGCATTGAATGGATTTGTCGCCCGAATCATAGGAGTCGTCGTAATATTTGTCGCTTTGGAATATGTATTCGGCTTTCAGTGAAGTGCTTTCAAACAAAATCTTCGGGTGTTTTGTTAGAACGACAGTACACTGTTGGGGAACACACGTTGTCTTATGCAAATCCCATGCTATTGAGTCGGCCCTCTCCGCCCCACTTAACAAATGTCTGTGTTTTCGGGAGAGAAACCAAACCCCTCCGAGGGCTGCGTCCACATGAAACCAAAGACCGAACTCTTCACAAATGTCAGCGATTTGTGGTAAGGGATCGAATGCTCCTAAAACTGTTGTGCCAGAAGTTGCGCCCACCATATAAGGGATGAGTCCCTTCTCTTTTGCCTCTAAAATACTGTTTCTGAGTTCTTCTGGAATCATATGACCCCTTTGGTCGGCCTTAACTTTGATAACAGACTCGGTTCCCATCCCTAACCAAATGGCACTCTTCACAAACGAATAGTGCGACTGAAGGTCAATAAATTCCTAATTAATATTTGGCCTTAACTTCAATATGACTGACCTCTTCAGAAGCGAACATCACAAGAGGTGCCAAACCTCTGATTCCTTTCTGTTTAGTCTGAGGAAAGGCGTGATGTCGGGCCAGAACCATGCCGTAAGTGTTGGCATTGGATCCACCAGGGCAAAACATGCCGTCAATGTTTGGCTCTTCATATCCGACCGCTTTTCCCAAATACTTAATCAAATACTTTTCCATAACCGCAAAAACGGGTGATATCTCCCACGTGGCTCTGCAAACAGTTCCGACCATTAATTGATTTTCATTTCATTTTCAGACATAAATTCAAACTATTTTAAGAAATTGTCTCAAAATTCCATTTTTATCGAAACTCAAAGCAATTATAGAATTCAAAGAACTATAGAAGTGATAAAAATATAATAAATGCCTGAAATGGAAGTTCATTATCTCAAAAATCACTATTTGTTTGCCAACAATTGGCTGACGAAGAAATAAATAATGATATGATAATTGATCATGATCATAATCTTCTAACTCATATAAATTGTTCAATAAATAGAAGCAATAAATAATGTTTTCTCTTAATCAAGAATTTTGAGTAATTTGAGTCATCAAACGATAGGGTACTCACGCACTGGTGTTGAGGGCATCGGTGAGCCAGGCCCCCAACAAAGAGTACTGTTCGGTTCCCCCATACAGTTGGTTATAGAAGTTTGGATGACCTGTCACTCAACAAATCAATTTAAATGCACTCAAATTTAGTTAATTACAAGTCTTAACGCTGTGTTGAATAACTTGACGACAAATATCCAGGAGTTTTGTTTCTGTTTCCCCCTCTTCTCTGATATTTAAGTCAAATATTTTCTGAGAAAAACAAATTATAGAAATCATAAATTTCAAAGGGATTGCAAAAAGCGTTACCTCCAGTTGTTCCGGGTATTTGAAATCGAGAAGTTTTTGATGATTTTGTTTAATAAAATCTGGATTTCCAACAATTTTCTGTTCGTCGAGAATAATCCGAACCATTTTCCTCAAAAACTCATTTCCTTCACTCGAATTCATTTTGTCGATTGAGAAGAGTTTAACCAAAAGTTATATAATTTGAGTAAAAATCAAATGACTTATAAAACAAAAGACTTATTGAAAGTAATTGTGTTTTATATCAAAAGTACTTAAAATTCTCGGTTTTATTCCATGAATTCAGTGCCAAAACTAACGATTGAATGAATGAAATCACCAGAACTTTGTTCAATAAATATCTCTCGGATTAAGCGTTCGCTTCAAACTTGAAAGGGAGGGAAAGACCTTTTCTTCTACCTTTGTATTAATTAATTATGGGATCAGCAAAAAATATTGTGGAAGCGATTCGTGAGATAATTCAAACAATAATGAAAATTACACCGAACATTATTTTTGCTAGATGCAAGATTTTTATATTTTCGGTTAAAATTGTGTCGAATTCACCCAAAGTTTCATTAATCAAATTTGATTTAAACATTGATTAATGATTTCTGAATAAACAAAACAATTTTCTAAAACTGATAATTATTTTTCAGACAGTTTTCTATGCATTTGAAGCTATACTTTATTATAATTAACATCTAATAAATCAAAGGATAAATTCTTTACTCGTTTTCAGTGAAAATTCAAATAAGAATAAGACTTGCTAGTGCATATAATTTATCGGTTGTCACGATTCTTATGTTAAGTCTAATTCATTTGTATTTAAATTAATTTTTTTGTTCATTAATTAATAAATTGTTTGGAATTTTTCCAAATAATAATAGATTTTCTGAATATAAAGTGTTTTAATCGATACGAAGCCATAAATTGAACAAAAATTTGTGTCCAATATATTCGACAATAAAATGAATTTTCAATTAAATAAAAATAGCGATAAGTCTAACACCAGTTGTCGTTAAAAATAAAATTAATTGCATTGATTATCAGGATAAATTTGTGTTTTGCTTGATTCAAAACCAGCATGGTAACTTTATAAACAATGCTCAAAGGTGGTAACCCATTGTATAATTTCTTGACCTATCCCTTCAATGTTGTATCTAGCTCATCTACTAATCTACTTGTAACATTTTATCATTTTTATTGTTATTAATTTATTATTAACTTAAGAGTAATAAATTGTTAAATGAGTAAGGTGAACATAAAATTTGTGAAAAAAATTATCAATTCATTAGATAAAGAGATGAGTATTTCGATTCTATATTCAATGTCTGCCAAAAAACGTGTTAAACAAATCCAGACTAAGACTGAACTAAACCTAATATATTGGTTCAGATTTTCCAAACATTTCTAAGAATTCATAGAATTTTGGAATTTTTAGAATTATTAGCTAGCTCCTATTTTTGCTAATTTCATAAGATTCCCAGTATTTTAGATAATATATTAGTTGAGAAATAATAAAAATTTATTACACATTTCGAAAGAGATTTCAAAAATCTGTTGCAATTGTTTTATCACAAAATTATCAATAATTAGAGCAATAATTCAAAGGTTTTACTGATAAATAAATTATTAATTAATCGAAATATAATAATTGTTTGTGTTATAGATATTTATAAGATATTCCCAATTAATCATCCAATTTGTCACTCATTTCTAATATTAATGAGTATTTAATAATTTTACCAAGATTGTGTAGGAATTTCAAAAAAGTATCCTTTGAAAGTTTGAAAACCTTTTCCAACCTGTTGTTGCTCCAATTCATATTTAACCTTTCCTCTTTTCAGTTGATGGCCTCGAGATTTCAACATAGCAAGGGACATGTGCATGATGTGAAAGGCTAGGGGGTCAAAATGGGCGTTAGGGGTGAGCCGTAATGTTAAAATTGTTGTTTTGAAGGTCACATCACTTGAACTCTTCCCTCCACATCCCTGATGGCAACTGTTATAATTAAATTAAATGTTCATATGGAACATCTTTTTATCCTAGCTCATTCCAAATTCATTGTTCATAACTTCCTGTATGAAATTCAATATTCAAACGCGGAATAAAAGTGATTCAAATATTTAATAATAATTTAATAAAAATGATTACAAAATTCAATAAATCAATGAATAAATTATTAGTTATAATTGAAAACAAAATAAACAAAAATTGAGGCACTTTTTGAGCCAATCCTCGAATTGTTAATACAAACGAAAATCAAAATTTGAAAGATTCTAATTCTTTGGACATATTTTCAATAAATTGATTCAATTAATTGAATTGACGTTAATTGCACTTCAAATAAGTAATTAAATAAAGTTTTCACAACATTTGACTCATTTGTTTCAACCAAAAAAAACTTTGATTTAATTTCAATTCGTTGACTAAATATATGTTTTTTGATCAATGATTAGATTAAGTGAATGTTTCAAACGTTTTAACTTTTAAATGATTGTCCACTCATTTGATTATCAGATAATAAGTTATTAATAACAATTTTCTTCAAAATGAGATCTATTATTGAAAAATATTCAATTAGTCTAAAAGTGATCACTAATTGACTTCAAATTTGACTATAATTTGAGGACAAATCCAAAGATTTGGTCGTCTAATGAAATATCATTAAAATGAGTGGACATCTGTTTGGACCTTAAATACTATGATTTGAATAAATAAGAAATAAATGCCATTTAATGCCATTCTTTACCATTTTATGTCAATTAATTAATTTGTGCCAAATTGTAAAGTTTGAGCCTAAATCTCAAAACTGAAGATAGAGCTCAAAGTTTAACTCTGACCTTCCCTTGGGTTTTGATGGCTGTTCATCTGTGCGAGATAGGCATCCAACTGGTTCTTTGTCCAACCTCTTTCTATTTGGACCTGACGTCTGGCCTGTTGAGTCACACTAAACAGATAACGGACTCTTTTATGCAACTCATAGTGAGTTATCTCTTGTGCTGTTAATTCACTTTCCAACTGTTCCCGTCTCTCCCGAGCTGTCGGCTGTCTGCGACTGTGATGACGAATAAAGGGTCGACCCCTATGGCTTGTGTGACTTCTATTATAGTCAGGTAATCTCAATGCAGGTTCAGAACGCCATCGGACTATATCAGGGAAGGTCTCTTCCGGACGACTCAGTTCAGGAGACAACGGATTACTCCCTAAAGTACAACCAATTGTTTGTAGATTTGTTTCCCTTTGAACGCAAACATTTTGACCAAAAGTAGTTCCGAATTCAGGTAAAGGGTCGGTATAACTACCCCTGTATGGCTGTGCAGAATGAGCTACTCGTGTGGGACGGATATCCATTTGTTGAGGATTACGATTAATAGAATTATCCAAAAATGGATTGAAATGAAAAATGCCGTCAGAATATTGGGACCCATCAGACAGACATCGCATCCTTTGGGAGCCCATCAAAGGCGATGGATGAGTGGTTTCCTCAAAGTTGGGAAGACTGGTATACGATGGACTCAAAAGTGGGTTATTGATTGTCAGACTATTTATTGTTTGACAGACATCAGTGACCGGTGAGAGTGGACTCAAATTATAAGTCGATTGCAATGAATCGCTTATTACACGCATTGTCTCCATATTGGGTTGGATTACATCCATCACAATCTGTGGCTCTTCTGACAAACAAATCGAGAAAACAATTTTAATTTTTTGAGTCAAATTCATTCAAATTGAAAAACTAAAATTCATTTAAATCATAAATGAGCAAGGTGGGTTATAATTAATTACTAAATTTTGTTGAAAACTAAGATTAAATCACAAAATATAATATATTTCCTCTTTTTTGAAAAATTGGCAGAAATACGATAAGAGAGGTCAATTTGTCATTGATTGTCAACCGATTGCCTCAAAATATTAATAACTGACTCGAGGCCTAACACTGTCCCTCATTTAAATAAGAGTGGAGATGGGTAAGTTTAAACTTTAAAGTTTATTCTGGTGAAAAATCGACAGAATTCTGTTCTATTATATTATATTAAGCGAGAGATTTATAGAATTGTCGAAAATCAAAGGAAAGCCATAACAATGATAATTGTCGTCACAATCGATAATTGTTAGGAAAAATAGTAATTATTATAATTAATTGAAGACATGTTTTAAATAAAATCTTATCTTTTGATAAGAAGTTGAATATTATATCAGACTTTGAATTGTATTTAATATATTAATAAATGCATCGAAACAATGAAAGAAAGAGTTTTACAAAAAATAAAATGAAAACAAAATATTTTCAAAAATAAGCAAGCTTATTTCAAACAGTAAAACTTTGATTAAATAATTTCAGTTATAAGATAACAGATTTTTAAAATAAATTAATTGAATGAAATGATTGGACTCACCGATAATGTCCAACAACTCTTCTGTTGGACCAATTGATTCATTGGAAGTGATTTGAGGACTCATTGGTGTTGTGCTGATCAACAAGTCTTCTAACTCACGAATATTTTGTAAGTCTTCGTCGGTTTGGTTTTGTGAATTGTGTGGCGTTGTTATGATATCATCGATGTCTCTCAGGATGTCTTCGAGATCTTCTGCGTTCAAATCTGTTCTATCGGAAGACATTTCGAGCAAAATGTCTGAAACTCCACTCAAGAAGTTTTCGTATTCATTGGTAATGAAGGGAAACATCTGAGAATTTTTAAACATTTTTGAGCCGAAAATCAGTTTAATTGGTTCATTGGTTTCGATGTCATCTCTCTATTGACTCAGTTTTTAGTTTGGAAGACAAGTGAAGTCTTGAAGAGCGCCGATTGTGACCTCACTTTAAGACTGGGGTAGAATTGAATTGAAAAGTGATAAGAAAAAAGGCGAAGAAAGAGGCGGTCGTCGGACTTCTGATAACATTTAACTAAGAATTGATGAACTAATTTGAATAATACTCTAATGAATTGCAATTGGGTTTGAAAGAGACACAACTCTAGTGATAACTATGAGCCGGAAACTAAATTCTTCAAAACTGATTCTGTAGTTAGAGGTAGGAGTAGAAGAAGTGTCTGTCTGTGCTCTAACTCATTTAGAAATTGGTAGACGCTTTTTGAAATGTCGTAATCCTTTTTACGATTGGCTCAAAATTGCATAATAACTGCGAAAGAATGAAGTCTTCAAGTCATGCGCCAAACCATGCCTTCCCTCTATTTGACAATTTTTTTCATTTTGAAGACAATTTTTTTTCGCTATTAATTTATTGTTTTTCTCAGAATTATATAATTAACTAGTATATAATTTTGACGATCGATTGATAATTGATGGCTTTCCCATCACTTTTTATGATCTCAGAAATGGTTTTAATTTTTTTTGTCGATAAAATAAACTAATCTCTTATGTCATTGAAAGTCATTTTACTGGTATTTCGGATGAATTGGTTTTTTTAGAATTTTCTCTAAATTTCTTCCTAGTTCTTTATAGTTCTTTATATTTTTACTAACAAAAGTGGTTTCCCTTGAATTTATCAAATTTAATGTCAATTTTTTCACTCGACCTCAACGTCTGACTTAAATGCGATTATTTGGAGAACAGAATCAATTATCTTGAAATCAATTCAAAACAAATTTGTTTAATTCGAAATATTTTATGTAAATCATTTGGATCAGTAGTGGGACGTATAATCAAGCTCACTTTGATAAGCCCTGCACACTCCTCTCTGTGCCTTGAAACTTAACTAATAAAACATCGATACTATAGTCTATTTATAAGTTATCTAAACTATATTCACAATATTTACAATTCTTTTATTTATTCAAACAATGATTCAATACTTTTAGTGAAGTAAGGGATGTAAGAGTCATAGAATCCATTTGAAGAGTCCCTTCCTTTTGATTAATTCTTTTGAATACAATAATTAGATTAATTATTTTGGAGTAATTGTGGAAATAGTAATCCTTATAAATTAGATATTTTATCAAATGAATAAACATTTGTTAGGAATAACTCGGATTCAATTTCTGGAGAGCCCTTCCTATTGAACACCATTGAAATGATTGCCTAATTTTGTTGAAATTTTATGAATGATAAGTGAATTCGTAACAAATTAGATAAAACTGTAATTAATAGCGATATTTAAATCAATTTTTGACCGCTTAGGGCAGAGTCTGTCCTCTTATCAAATGATTGAGAAAAAGCGTTATGTTTTGATGAGTAATGTAACGAAAAAAAGAAAGTTGATAGATCACTTGAGTTATGACAAAGAGAAATGATCACAAAAAGTGATGGCTTTTGGGATATTTCAAAACTAATTTGAAGGAAAAGTAATTAAATGGAAAAATAAAGATAAGAATCCGAGAGTTAACTGAAAATTATGAAAATCCAGAAAAATGTGTGAATTTTAGCGGAGAATAAATCATAAATAATCCGAATTTAAAGGAAAACCTATCGCTTCCATCAAAAGTTAAATCACATGAAACCCAGTGTTGATAATTGAATGGATAAGAAATGAAAATGTTTTTAAAAATCAAAAATATTGTGAAAATTCTTTTTAAATAATTATTATTTTATTATTTTCAGCCATTATTGAGTTGAGGAAACTTTTTTGGCAGCCCTTCAACTCTTCTACAGTTATAAAACTTTCACAAAACGTCTCGCATATGAGTCAACACTTGTTTGCATCAAATCATAAATATCTTTGAGACCATATCCACGAAGAACTCATTTTTATGTTCAAATCGTTCAACTCTTTCAACTAATTCCTAAACAAATGCCTCAATATTTACAACAAATAAATTGGTTAATAACCAAAATCATCGTTCAATGATAACCCAGGAAAATATTATCAATAAACCTGGCCAACTAAATATTTGATATCACCTAAAGTTGTAGATCAACTTATATCGAAGAATAATTTCCAGTGAATTATAAACTTGCACAACGATAGCAAAATACAATTGTTGATTAATTATCGCTTCAATTCTCAGAATTGTTGTTTTCCTGGGTTTGATTCACGTGAACACCTTTACAGAGAGACCTTTGCTAAAGAATTTAATCTAGTTACTCTGACTGATAAATTGTAAGGAAGACCAATCTCTCCATATGATAAAAATGATAGTCAGTTCACAAATAGGTTGAACTAGATCATTAATTATTATAACACTCATCAATTTAGTTTTTAAAAATATTCAGACTAAGATTTCATCTTGTAAATATTGACAATTAGAACATCGTAAATAAAATATCTTGCTATTCAAAAATGTAATTTGCTTTGTCTGACACATAAATTGATAAAAATTTAGACAATTAAAAGAGTCTATCGTTTGTATCGCTTTAAAAAGTACAAAGTTCATTTTCTTATCCAACAGATTCAGTCGGCGTTTTTCCACTGAACCCATGAAAGGGTAAATCACAAGATTCCAAATCAATTATGAATGACCCCTCTTATAAAAAGATAAATCTCAGGCAAATTTAGGCTTTGATTCAATAATTGAGTTCTCATTTCACAAAATATTTTACCAAATTATTGTCGTCACTAAAAGACTAAATACAGCAAAAAATTACGTTATATTGAGACATAAATATCTGTATTGGGTTTATATTTTTATAGGTGTTATCAAGAGAATGACCTTGCATATTATATTTTATCGGATTATTCAAAAAAGTGAACAACGGGTGAAACTGTTATTGTCTAACAATTGTAAGAATTTGTAAGAATGTAAACAATTCATAGAAAAAAGAGAGATAAAGGTCCAGAATATGTGTTGTTGCACCGTGCAACTTGCACGTAACTGCCTAACAAAGAATCAAACTATTCTTCATATTATTTGAGCATGTTTAAGCGTCATAAACCCCTTGAAGTTTAAAAGAATAGCCTAGAAATGAATCGGAATGTCTTCGAAATTGTCTCTTTGCTTATCTGAAGCTTAATATTGGTTTTTGCAGGTTTATAATGAATCAAAATATGCTATTTATATGTTCGACGACTTAATTGAAATTCAAATGTTTCGGAATATCTTATCTAAAAATGAGATAAAACCAAAACAAATGCTCTCTTAATACAAAAGAATTTTTCAAAATATTTATACAAAAATTTGTTCAAAAAAAGAGAGGAATTTCTGTTTATCTAAATTATAATAACTTTCAAAAAGAGACAAAATAAAGACGTTTTTTATTTTATGAATAATTATTATTCTCAAACCCAACGATTAAATTCCAAGAATTAGACCTTAATTAAAGTGAATCATAAGAACCGTTTGACTAAAAAATAACTAAAAACCAGTGAAATGAACGCAAAAATGTTAGCATATGAAAGTCAAACGGCTTTTGCCTATCATTGGACTGAATTCACAATTAACTCGTTTTCAACATTTCATTTGAAAATTAAGATAATTAACAATTTTTATGCATTCCTTGAATTGTTTGTATATCTCTTCAAATGAATTTTTCGATTGAATTTTAAATTAAAATATTTCTTACAATTAATGGCTTATTATTTGACTCTTAGTTCGTTGTGTTTGATGTGACCATAATTATTGCCAACAAACAAATGTGTTGGGAATAGTGATACTCATAAAGTGATCATAAAGTGATCCATCACAAATTGTTCACTTATTTCAGGCTCTTTTGCTCCTAAAATAACTGCAAACGAGATAATAATAATTTAAAACAAAATCAATTCAAATATAATTAGTTCTCATTTTCACTCGATTCAAAAACTAAGAAGTTTGAGGGAAAGCCTAACTTTGAAGAATTGCGTTAAACAGTAGTTTCTAGTTTGGCTATGGAAAAAAAAATAGCAGGGTTAAAGCTATGATAAACTGAATTAAGTTATATATCTTATATAAAACACATGTTTTAGTAGTCTTCTAGACTTTAACAAAGAATAGACGAAATGCATAACTGTTTGGCAGAGTTTAAGCGTTAGATTTGCGTCATTTTATTTCATTAAAATTTGTTTTGGATTTTAGTGAAATTACTACGACTTGTTTGCATCCGAAACACTGAAATACTAGCGATACTCCAATTAACTGAATTAACTATAATTTTTTCAGATATGAGACACAATGCGGGATAAAGGGGTTGTTTTACCGCTCTTTGACGTCAATCCTATTCAAAACAGACATCTATTTTGCAGAGATTCGCATAAAATGCTTTTGAAAGAAGAAATTTGTAACAATTTTGGCACAATATCTGTGTGAATGTCATCTGTTTGTTGGCTTAGAGGTACAGAAAATAGGTTTGACTAAAGTTTTTTAGTGGCAATACTTTTGCAGTCAGTACTGAGTACTCTATTATCACTTTCTGTAGTCGTGATCGACAGTGAAATCATCTCAACGGAGGACAAACTCATGTCTTACAGTTCAAGGATAGGAATAGGGATTCGCTTTTGAATACAATTCAAGGATTTCAGTGAAAGAGAAGGATTTCTTTCTTTGATATCTTTTAGGATATCCTAAATACTGCCAAAACTAATCAGTGTTTGTGAGTCACACCAAAGGGTTGTACGCAATCAAAGTATACCTAAAGATTATGACCTGTGCTCTAATCATTCAAAACTAATAGTCGATATGACGGATGTTTACCCTAGCACACTTTATTCTGATCTTCATTTCTCGATTTATAGCTCTTATACTAATTAAGTAATGAATTTACTCTTAAATTATTCAATAAAATAATGGAAATAAAATATTAAACCCCTTTTATTACTGACATATAATAGAAATTTGAGATTTCGTTTAACACTATATTTGTTTACATTTATTGACTTTTTAATAGATTGTCGATATTTTTACTCTTTTTATAGATATGTCGGCAAATGTTTCTAAAAATAGCAAAATTATATTCAATAAAACAGATAATAGGTCTAAGAATAGATTCATATATTGGGATAATTATCAGGGTTGATTTACATTACAATATATGAGAACTTTTGTTTGATAGGATACAAAACAGGAGTTACTCTCGAGTTTGAAAACTATAGTCTTTTGAAGTTTACCTCAATTATTGTGACAATAAAATGAAGTCAAACCAAATTGTTTGCCAAAAATGAAGACTTTTCTAATCAATTGAAGTAATTCATTGATTCTATTTATTGAGTGAAATACAGTAATCAAAGAAAAATGAAATAATTAACGACTTATTGAATTCTTTACTCTATTCGAGTCACGTATTCATACGTTGAGAGAAAGTCAAGAATTCCTCTCAAAACAAATAAATCGAGTGAACAGACAAAACACATTTCAAGTCAATGATTAAGCGGTCTATGGATTCTATGGATTAATATATTGAAATCTCATCGTATTCTCCGATAGATAACAAATCGGAAAATTGTTTGAATAACTTTCGATCAAATGATTTGTCGATTAATGCAACGAAAATAGAGTTTAATTGTGGAGTAAATTACTTTTGAAGCTATATTTCGATTCATTGAACACAAAACTAAAAGATTTTCTAATTTTTTTCTGAAAATAGTGACACATTTGTGGGAATTTGAGCATCAACTTGGTTTGTTTGTGTTATTAACCCTTTCCTATCCCGGGTCCACGTCTTCCCTATCTTTCAATAAAACAATGGATTAATAAAACACTTAATCTATTTCAGGAATAAAAGGCAAATAAAACAAAATAAGTTTGGATTTATTCTTGTGATGAAAACCTAATGAAAATGTTTTCACTGGTGATTTTGGTTTTTTTGCAAGGATTTCGAGACAGCAATAAAGCTGTGAACATATACTAAATCAATTAAAAACTATAAAAGGGTTAATGAATTGCTTTTGAGTCTGGGATCGTTTCAAACACTAATAATAACTCATTTCACGAATTATTATCATATGATATGGCATTCAATTACTTCAAGTATTAAACCAAATAAAAAACAAAACAAATAAAACCAAAATTGAGTCCGAATTTCATTTAAAAACAAAATGAAAACGAATCGTAAAAACTATAAAAATTGATTAAATTTTAAGGATTAAACTCAGGGCTTAATCCACACTATTATCACATAATTCTCTAAAAAAGTAAAATTTTTGTCATAAAAACAATATTTGGAAAAAGTGAATAACATTTGACATAATTTAAACAAAATTAAAGTTCTCTTCTGTCGACCCTTTCCTTTGATTAGATTTCAGGCCTAAAAGATATACATTTGAGCTAATCTTCATTTTATTGTTTAAAACTTTGAAATATGTGACTGAAATGATCTTGTTAATAACAATTTAATTAATTATAATCAAAAGACAAATCAAATAATTATTTTGAAGATTTTAAACCAAGAAAAATAAATCGACTCTTAATCTGAAAGTTATCAACAAAAATGAAGGGACAGGTTATCACTGATTAGTGCCAAACTGGAGATCGGAATAAGAGTTCACACTTTGAATATCAAAAATCAGGAGAATTCAAAATTAATTTTATTTTCAATCTTTTAATTAATTAATATTTTTATTATTATTATTTAAATTCAATAATATTTGCCTCAAATGAAAGCGAAATTCAATTTAATGTCAGAATAAAAACAAAAATTAGAGTCAATTTTTGTACAATATTTTCATTGACTAGAAGTGAATGAATTGTGTCTGAAATTAGGTTTTGTCGTAGGAATGGACAGAATGTGAGACTCCCTAAAAGTTAAGACAATTTGCAGTTAAATATAGATAAATAGGTTTTCGAGTGTTTTAAATACATTTTCTCTGAAAATATCAATAATTTGTTTTCATATAATAATTGTTTCAATAGTTTTCAGCTCTAAATATATGTAAATATCTGAAGAATTTACACAAAAATAATTTCGAATAAATATTCGCATCTTTTGTGACATAAAATTTGCATTTTTTGGAAAAATAATATTTGAATCGATTATCAGAATATTCGCCAAACTATTTTTAACCAAATATTCTCAGCTTTTAATCGATTCCAATGTAAAGCGATATAAGTTTTACGTCACTTAAGAGACTCGTATTTGGATATAAATATGAAAACCATTTGTGATTTTCAAAGTGATTAAACAAAAAGTATATTAATCTATGAAATATATGAACAAAATTGAAATAAAACTAATAATAAACTCATTCAAGTTTTTAAATAAAATCATTGGAATTAAAAGGCTTTTGAACTAAAAGTAAATAAAGAATTTTTTGGGCAAAAAAAGATACAATTCTTATGAGAATAAGTACTGAAACTCAAAATTGATTATAAACTCAATTAAAATAGTTTTGTAATTCACTCACAAAAAGTCAAAACAGTTTAACGAAAAATAAAAAATTAATTATTCATAAAATAAGAGACAAACAGAAGTTATGAACAGAAGAATACCATCTTTGAGATAATGGTATACTATTTGAATGACATATTATTTGATGGCTTTGTTTCACATATCCTTCGCGTCAGTTCGGCCTAAATGAGGCAAAAACAAGAAGTTATTAAATATATTTTTTTTTTCAAACAAATTTAGAGCTTAAATGTGAGATAATTGCTCTCAAATGCTAAGAGAAGTGAGAGAAATAAGAAAATTCAGATAAAATTCAAATAAATGAATAACACTTCGGCTCAGAACAGATGTTGGGATAAAAACAAAAGAATCCAAACATTTATTATCCGTTCTCTTAATCACTGAAATCAGTCAAAGATTTTGGATTCAAATCAATTTAGAGCTCAAAATAAGTGCAAAAATGAGAAAAAAAAGTTGAGATAAAGAGTAAAGTGGAAGGAAAGCCATAATTGCTTACAAGGGGTTCGAACTCCTTCTGAGAGACCAAATCGAAGTGATTTACGAAATAATAGAAATGTTTATAACATGTATTGCAATGCGCTTCGGCTCCGATGGCTAACAATCGGTCGAAATGATGAATGTAAACATGGACAAACACTCGGAAGAGTCGTGCTAGTATCTTTTTGGTGGTAGGGATAAACTGTTTGGGGAAAGGTATGTCGTTCTTTGTTGGAAATATTGCTTCGTTATTGATCTGCTGTTCAGTCCAGTCCATTAATAATGCGATATAACGGGGGGCCGGCAGAGGCACCGGTTTCTTATACGTCTTGCCATCTGCCCAAAGATACTCGTATTTATGTCCGCCACTCATGCGGGGACAGGACTCTTCTGTGCAGTGATCACATACTGTGCCATAAATTAAATTAATTCGGTTGAAGAAGTCGACCACATGGACGGCGATCCAATCGCACAGGTCTTCTCCTAAAACAAAATTATAGAGAATTAGAGACAAATCATTTGAGAGGACATTAAACTCAAAAACGCTGTAAGACTTTCATTGGATTTAATCAAAGTTTGAAGAAATTGGTTCTTATGTTATGCTCTCCTCTGAAAGCCTCGGAGAGAGGCATAAATATATAACAGTTATCGAAATATTTATGGATCGCCTTAAGAGACAATTCATTAAATAATTTGTGAAAACAAGTGTTAAAACATCGGAAGTCTTAACAAATAATTAGAGATTTCAATGAAACTCAGTTACGAATAAATTTGGGGTTAATTTGTTTGAAAATCAAAAGAAAAACATTAAAAATGTTTTCATGAAAAACAAATTCAATAATAAGAGCAAACGTTTAGTGAAATCAATTTGGATATGATTTTTGATAAAAGCTATAAAAAAGGAGTAATTAGAGTCACATTCTCTGGAGATATATATCCCGTGAATGTCTTTAAGCTCACAGTTTTGAGATTATTTCCTCAAAAGAGTGGTTTCAGAGATAATTTGATGCCATAAATGGCCAAAAGACAAGATTTAAAATTACAATAAATTCGTCGTTTGATAGTCTGATAACTTATAACTTATAAGACATTTGTTTATAACCCAAAAACTTAGTTTCGGTTTATTTATATAAAAATAAAAATATAGACTAAATTTGATTTTGACTAAAAACGGGACCAAAAGATCAAAAAGAAAAACGGATTCAATTCCGAGACCTAATAATTATGAAGAATGCCATCAATTGTTGTCAATAATAGATATTTGGAGATAACCAACAATTTATTGAACAAATGATGCGATAAAAACAAAATACATTCAATTTATTGAAATATTAATAATTTTCAGTCAAAAGTTAATTGACTTCAATACTGAATAGATTTAGATCTGAGAGAAGATAGATTTGTTTTTATTTTTGGCCAAGAACATTTTCATGCTAATACAAAATTAAAATCAAAAAGCGATTTAAGAGAAACCCAATCGAAATATTAATTGAAAAGTTTACTTATTTTCATAACTAATTAAAAGCTAATTATTGAATAAAAATCAATTTATTTTCAGAGAAATGATTAAATAAATTGAAATTTTGTAATAATATTATAATTTTTAAACGAATACAAGTTTTAAACAGATTTGAAGACAACTTATATTTAAAACGTTGACATCAATACACTTCTGAAGACCAATGAAAACAATTAAGATTTTTCATTAAGAGGTGAATCGGAGACAGAAGTACAACAAATCAGTTAAAAAAGAAATACATTAATCATTAATTTGGGGTCAAATCATATTTCTGTGGATTGAGAGGAACTTATATTTCACAAAACCCTACTTATTGTTAGGATTTTTGAAATATGATAACGTCGAGTACCACCTGTGCTTAATTAGCCTGGAAAAAAGCTCACCATGGAGAGCATTTAAATCAGTTTTCACATCAAATCGTTTGTTTTTCGAGTGTTTGTCGACAAACATTTTGAGCCTAAAGTGAAAACTCGAGACTCAGTCATAAAATTTTTAATGATTTTGAGACAAAAGACAAAGAAATTCATTAAAACATTGATTTGAAAAAACATTATTCGAATGTTAATCACATTTATAACGTGGAGAAGAATAGTCGACCTCTGGTTCAAGGATTATATCACATAAAAGCTTTGGGAAATCAATTTTGTAATAAACTGACAAACTTTTATGGATATCCTTTGGGGAGAAATACTAAAAAATTCAATTAAATGTTTGACAAAATCAAACATAATTTTATCAGACGTTTTCAAATTTCTAATCTTTCTATTCATTAAACAGTAATTAAATGAATTTCAAGTTATTTGAAGACAATATTTCTTAACGTTTGTGAGAATCGGAATAATTGAATAAAATTAAAATTTTAAAACTGACTTCAATTTCAAATCTAAAAGCGTTTATATTTTTAGGATTAGATTCAGGAGTGAGTGAACACAGGCTTTGAGTAACTCTTAGCGAGTAATCCAAATAATCATTTTCCTCATCTCTGATAATAAGCCACTGAATCGTGAATTTATTGCACAAAAGAGTAGAGAAATATTCGGAGTTAATCACAATTTAAGTCCAGAGATCTCTTGGCTCTGACCTCAATGTATATAATTTATAATAAGATTCCACTTAAAAACTCTTATCTTATTCGGCAGTTTATAACATCTTTTTAGAGGAAAACTAAGAAAAAAATAACTTTGAACTTGAAATATGTCTAAACATATAATTTAAATTCAATTTCAAATTTTATTCGTTTTGTGACTAAAATTAATATTTTTCTTATCATTCACTTCACACTCACTTAGAATTGAAGCAAAAAAGTGTAAAAAATACAAATTTTTGATTTCAAGACATTTCTAAACAAATGATTTGATAAATGATTTTTTTATCTTAAAAAACCCAAAAATTAATTATTTCGAAAGAAATATATAATTTGATTAAATTTAATCAGAAAATTGGCCACAAATTGAGTGAAGTCTTAATCATTAGATATTCTGTGAAATCGATGGCAAAACTGTTATACAACGACTCGAGAGATAAATATTCAAACGATTTAATTGAATGAAAAACTAAGTCTAAAACATAACCGAAAGCCTTGAAAACCAGAAATTACAACAAAAACTCAATGAATCGGCAGAAAATCTGAATAAAAAATCAATTAGTTATTAATGTTTCGGAGAAAATAATTGAATGTATTGAACATTAATTGAACACCAATTTAATAGCCAAACAATCAATTGGGAAAAGTGTGAGAAAAAGCAGCGATTCGTCAAAACAAACCGATTGAATGTTTTGTCAGCAATTAATTAAAGAGAAGAATATATGGAAGAAAACATCAAAAAGGGTCACATCTGAGGACCGGATTCTTTGCATCAAAACAGTTAGATATTAGGCATAACCCGAAGTTGAATAGCTTTGGGCCCAACAATAGCCTGATTTCGGTTTAATTCCACACAAATAGAGATTATATAACAGTTTATATGACATCAAAATTAATGAATTCATCGATAGCTCTGCCAATGATTTTGAAAGACTCAACAAAACTGATTTTGTTTTACAAAAATTAAGTAATTAAATAATTAATGAAATATATAAACGAATTGCGAAAACGTTTCAAAAGTGGGAAAATTGAAATAAAAACAATGTATTAAATGTCTAACAAATGATTAATTCAAACAAAACTAAGACAAACCACAAAAGTATTAATAAATTATTAAATAAAACGATCAGTTATTTGACGGCAAATCTTATCTTAATATTGAAATAAAAGAAAAAAGAAGTGAAATATATTTGGAACAGACATTAAGTCCTGAGTTATATAACTTATACGAAACAAAATCAGATAATAACTCAAAAAATTTAATAATTATTTGAGTATTTCGTGAATGAGAGTAAAGGCCAATAGATTAGAGGTTAGAGCGAAAAGGGATCGACGTCTCACCCGGTGGTAACTGAACGACTTCTCTCAGATTGATTCCACTGTTGAGACTGGCGATGGCCTGTTTGTGGAGGCTGTACCGGAGGGTGCCCGGCTCAAACTTCTTCTTGGGCCGGAATGTCTGCTTCAAATAAAAACAACATTTCTGATAATCACAGTAATTATGAGTCAATTATATCGTTATTTGTTATTTTGTTAGGAAATTGTGGGAAACGGTTATCATTATTACAAATACTATCTTCGGTTAAAACAATACTTCGCTTAGAATTGCATTCATTTTGTTTTGTTAGACAATCGAAACCTAATTTTCCTACAATTTTTGCTTTTCATAAATTATATCACATTTTTTGCCAAAATATCAGGAAAAATATGTAATTTAAATGAAAGCTGTATTACCAAGGTCTTCAACATCTAAAATGTCGTATTCATTAAAATTACTACAATTTACAAATAGATTAGATCCTTCTAGTGGAAAGATATCAGGCAAACCAAGGGCTAGGTCTAGTGGCAATGGCAATGCCCTGGGCACTCCTCAATCTCACACTCAATGAATAATTTCCGGTAAAACATCTGGTATTTGGTTGGCGTCCAAAAAGAAATACTCAGAAAATCTTCACTCAATTTAAATCTCATTGAAATAACATTCAAATTATAAATGAAAGGAATGTCTAAATCGGTCCCAAAATACTAATAATCGATAACTGAGACTAAGATGAGGGACAACTGGTTTGGGGAGCATTTTAATAATCACCTAGTATAGTTTACACTCAAATAATAGTGGTAATAGACATTAAATGTTTTAAATACTAGTAATAGTAATTCAGTCAATTGTGTAATCGGTTTGTGGGCGCAGACAATGGGCTCACACCTCAACACAAAATCAATTTTGGATTTACAGCAAAAAAAAACAACAAAATTGCAAAACAATTGGTTCCCAAATATTGACACAAATTATATAAATTAAGGAAAACAAAGACAAATGAATTGAACCAAAAATTAGGGGACAGAACATGTTTAGGAGAGACCAGGACGAGGACGAGGACCAGAACACAACCAAATGTTTGGGTAATCAATGAAGTGTTAATAATTGGGTAAAACAACTAAATGGTAACTAAGAAGGCATACATTCTTATTATTGCGGACCTTTTTGCCTCCCTTATGGAAGAACTCCAGGAAAGACATCGAAGCCATCCGATGGACACTTAATGGTTAGTTAGTGGACACGAGAAATGTCTTTATTATCAACAAAGAGCCAATCG
This sequence comes from Punctoribates punctum, assembly GCA_034698165.1. Taxonomy (NCBI): domain Eukaryota; kingdom Metazoa; phylum Arthropoda; class Arachnida; order Sarcoptiformes; family Punctoribatidae; genus Punctoribates; species Punctoribates punctum. Next base: position 12,897 of record JAQGBD010000266.1, on the reverse strand, counting down.
GTTGGCGCCAAATATCACTCAATTATATATTGTCTTCAATGCGATAACAGATGAGACTGTTTTGTAGAAACGTATGACTCATACAATCACTAAATCATTAAATAAGTCACTACTGAAGAGATAATCAAATAAAATGCATTTGATATTAGACTGAGTCTGACATCCGTTCACTCGATTTGTATAACAAAATTAAAACGACTGACAAACAGATTAATGCATTAAATATCAGATTTTATAACAATTTTAATGATAAAAAATGTAATGTTTTGCAGGAGTTTTGGTCTCCTATACGGCAATGGCTTTCACTATAAATTCAATGAAGTGTTTGTTTGACGAGTTTCAGCACAAATACCAGACATTCTACTCGAGTCTCACTCTAGCGTTGGACTCACCAGTCGTTGGGCTCTCCAATAGGGAGTCACACAAAACACAACTTTCCAGTAGTTTTCTCCGGACTTTATCACAATTTTTGATTAGTTTTTTGGAAAATTTTGTTTCTCTTCTTTCAATTCTAGTTTTGTATTGAGTTTTATGAGTTTAAAAAAGATACAGATTTGGCATAAAAACGAGTTCTGGATAAAATAAAAAATTGATAATTTCTTATCTTGCTAATTTATATTATTTCCCTCAATCTTTCCTTAATTGACTTTAAAGGACTTAAAAATTTTCCATTTAAAGAATAGCGGAATCGAAGCAAAGGATTTCCACACAAAAAATGTTAAATTCATTGAAGTTTTCAATATTTATAACTTTTATTAATTAAATTAATGCCAAAACTGGGTATCCCTCGACTTATAGGGTATTTATTTATCACCAATAATGTCAACAAACAGTTGTTGTGACTGAAAAATAAACAAAAAGTGTTGTGAAAAGCAATTAATAGTTTTGATAAAATGGTAAATAATTTGATTATCTCTCATACGAAGTCTGTATAAAATCAGTTTATTAAACATTATTAAGGATTGGATTCGTTAATGACATACATAAGAAAATATCGCAAAACTTGTCAGTAATGAGAAGTGAAAAACAATTAGCGCAACAAAAATACAATTAATTAAAAGTGAGGCCAAAACACAGAATAAGCAATTAATTCAAGTTTTCATTTAATCCCTTTTAGTTGGACTCAAATCCAATTCTTTTTTGGGGAAAAAATAATATTTATATAAAGTTAATGATAATCAATTAGATTCCGCACAAAAAGTATAATCTTGGTCTTATCAAATACAATGCAAAAGTAAATTAGAAACTTCATTAACTCTCAGACATTAACTATCAAAGAATCGTTAGTTCCTATTCTTTAGGCTTTCCTAACAATCAAATCATAAGTAATTCAAAGGAAATAGTTTTGTTTGAGATTGAAATGAGTGCCAAAAACCACTTAATTTGTATGGAAGTGTTTTCTCGTTTATTTGAAATAATGGCTAAAAATAACTGTTTTGCTGAAGAAATCCTTCAATTGTTAGCCAAAACTCGTATTCCTATCGATTTGTTATCCAAACACGAGATGACGTCTCCTTTGAATTGCATTTAACTGAAGGCCAACCGTTTGTTGATTTGTTTGTTTCCCAACAGCAGACGATTTCACGGATGGAAACCATTTCTAACCATTTTTTAATGATCTCCCAAATGATAATCTGGTCATAAATAAGACCGAAATCTAATAAACTGAAAACACAAACAATCAAATAAATTATCAAAAATTAAAAGAAGAGATAATTTTGAGCTCTGAGTCTGACATTGAAGTGTTGGATGTCTTCACTTCTGATCATATGATTGAATGGATTTTTCAAAACATAAATAAAAACTTCACTTAAAATAAGTACCGCTTTTCTCAATATTTGATAATATTTATAGATTTTTAGACTAATATCTCAATAATGAGTCTATGAGCGAATGATCTAGCTCAATCTATAGCCCCTTTCATCTGACAACTCTTGTGTTTATGTTTAAAATATTTGAAAGATATTAAATGAGATAACAATTGGAGATGTGGTCAGAAATTCCGGATTCGCTTCTGTTGGAGATATTCATGTTTTTGTCGGTGGAAGACATGTGTAAAGTCTGTTGTGTTAGCCGTCAGTGGCTTAGAGTCGGAGCCGACGAACTCTTATGGAAAAACCTATTCTACAAACGATTCGACAAAATCGACAAATCTATTGACAAACCGATCAATTCTTTGGGCTATAGATCTGAGACCAGACGTCTTCTATACCACACACCAAAGGTTTGCATCAGATTTGACTCAATTTCTTATCTCAGTTTCACTTTTGATTTGATTTTGATCTCAATTTTGTTGTTTTTGAACTCAATATTATAATCAGTGCTATAATTATCTCATTTGTTATTCAAATTCTTAAATCAATGAATAATTAATTCCCAATCCTTGGAACCGATAGTGGAAACCATTAATCTTAACCATTAGCTTATCGTTTCCTCAAATCATTAGTTCCTTAAATACGAGACAATTAATCAAATGTTTTGTTCAATCGGTTGATCCTTAGTATGAGAGCGAAGTTCTTGAGGATCACAATGACCAAGTTCTTCACGTCTCGTTCGCACACAACGGACTGCTTTTCAGCAGCTGTTCCAGAGATGGGTTCGTCAAACTTTGGTCCACAGAATCGGTGCCAACAAAAGTGAAACACTCGGCAGATATGAAGTCCTATTCGTGGAGTTATACCCAATTCTCTCAATTCAATGCTTCCGATACTCTTCTGTTGGTGTCCGGCGTCCACTTCGGCGCCCATACAGCCAGTGGTGAGATCGCGGTCTTCAACATTGAGAACGAATTTCAACTGCAGTGTCGAGTCCTGAATAAGCCGTACGACATATTTGGGACCTGGTCTGCACTCACCTCTCAGTTTGACTTTTATTTAAACTGTTATCTGTTGACAGGTATACAAACGATTATCTGATCTCAAGTCGGCTCCACTTCTTAGGCCATTTGGTCTCGTGTTCTGCCCTCTGGTTAAACAAAGCCTCTCAGGAGAGTGACTCCGAACGGAAGTCAATAATTAAGAGAATGTTTAAGTTTTATAACAAAAACGCTTCTTCTATACGAACTGTTTTGGTGGCCGACTGTCTCACTGATGAGCCGCCGTCTGAGCCCTGTCCCCGCTCTTCAAAAACTAGTGATAATCAAACGATACGCAATCAAAGTCAAAATAGCAGTGATTTTAATCAAAGGGGAAATCCATTCTCCAATTTAGGACAACCGCTGACAAATAATCAGAGGTTTAGGTCAATACAAACGCCGCCTAATAATAGTCATCGGATAGACTTCTATGGGGCCGACTCTAACATCTCGTGCACTAACGAAAGCCCAATACGCTATAGCGCCGAATACCGGTGCGAACAACAGTCCTCTCAACCGACGGGTAATCCAATTAAAGACAATTCTGATAAATTGAGTCGAAACACGTCCGCCGAAACTGATTCAGACAGCGATTTCGATGATCCACCCCTTCCTTGGAATGAGGATTGGCTTAAATTGAGTGACGATGAGCTCAATGAAGAGACCGGTAATGCCTCCAAAGTTCAACAGAAGAACAAATCAATTAGTGGCCGAAAATTTAGGAAAACCTCTTCTTCTGAAGACGACTCAAAGTCAAGGACAGGTCGTCTCCTCTGCAATAGGGATAAACTCTTAGTTTTCACATCCGGTTCCCTTACGTATACTCCGCATCAAATTGGGATTAAAAGAATAAAACCCTTTCTTTTTGAAGAGTTTTTCTCAGATTCTGTTTCCAAACCACTTGAAGAACGTCGACAAAGGCAAGAGAGTCAGGCGGTGCCCACTCCCTCTCCCAACTGGCAGGAGGAGCAGTCAGTGGCTCATCTCTTTGACACTATTGACTACACAATAGACTTGAAGGGACACATCATAGGCATGTGTTTGAGTCCTGACCAGCGTTACCTTTATGTGAACAGCAGGTCGTGGCCCGAAGACGCTGCTATCGAGAATCCGTTGCACCCGCCGCCGATCGCACAACAGATCGATATTCATGTAATTGATTTGAAAACCTTTAAAAAAGTGGGAAATATGTTCCGTTCCCACAAAGCCTATACTCCAAACGACGAATGCTTTTTCATATTTCTTGATGTCTGCGACCAATTCGTGGCGTCCGGTGCCGAAGACAATCACGGATACATTTGGGACAGACATTACGGCCACTGTTTGGCAAAGTTGCCGCACTTGGATATCGTCAATTCGGTGGCATTCAACCCGACTGACCCCCAAATGCTGATCACTGCCAGCGATGACCACACTCTCAAAATATGGAGATCTTTGGCAAAAATGAGACAATAGTTTCCAACTCTGATTATAAAAATTGATTTCTAATGAATTTTTATTAATATATTTAAAAGCCTTTCCTAAGCTCTGAGACGAGAGCCGACACTAATCTGGGATTTGCTTCCATTGACTAAAACTGAGTTCGGGTTTCATCTGTTTATTGAATTAAATGATAATTAAAATAAAATATTTATTAAAACCTTTGATTCCTTCGCTAAATGTTTTTGAATTCAATGTCTAAACATTAGTCAACGGATTAGACAACACTTTCACGAATTAACTCACTTTTTAAACAACTTTTTGTTGTTTTGCTCCAAAAAACAGATTTTAATTGAATTTTGAACTCAAGTCTTGTTTAGACTTAAGTTTAATGACAAGAGTTGTTCTGTTTTCCCATAATTTCACTAATTGTTTATGATATGGTTGACAAAACACAACACAAAACGGATTTTAATTCCAAAAAGAGTTCAATTAATTGACTTCTAATGAAAGTTAACTTTAAATTCTTAATCAAAAAGTTATCGATTTATAGAAATCACTGATTATTCGTTGTTTTATTGGAAACCATTTAATCTCAGACTAAATCCAAATGAGCTAATAATCCCAAACCGTTAATGAGTTAATCTCTAAATCAGTCTATAATTATCTTGATCATTCTATTTGCGCAGGGAAAGGCAAGACTATTTTTGCCATTTTCCCTTTGAATCTAGGAGGGAAGGGCAGATCCATTGACATCCCTCTTGTCTTTCCCTGTATTTGAGATTAATGAGCGAAAAATATCGGAAAACTTATTTATTAAAATTCTTGAAAATTAGAACAAAAATAAATGTTTTGTCAAAAGATTAATAATTATTGAATTATAAATAATTATGAAATTTTCAATGAAGTCATCTAATTATCCAGAGGTCTAAGTCTTTGAAAGTCCACTCGTCTTCCACTACATTAATGAGCTGTTCGTCGGGAACCGATTCCGAGTATATCTTCTCATCTCTTCTGTTATCGGAAGGACTTAAATCTTTCAGAGATTTTCTACTGTCCTGTCGTTGATTCTGTCTTTCATCTGAATTATTATGATTTTCTTTAGATTTGACGAATTTTCGCGAATCAATGGTCTCTTCATCGAAAAACTTGTCGTAATTGGTATTTGTGTTATGAATTGTATTAAACTTTTTGTTGTTAACGAGTCTGACAGTGGTTTGAATGCTTTTATGCTCTTTTAAGACCTTATTGTCATTCATACGGTTTTTGCGATTATTGCTTAAATTAGTGCCAAACTTGTCGTCAATATCTCGATAGGAGTGAGCGTTTGGTTGCACTCTAGATGTATACAAACGATTACATAATTAAAACACTTTTACAAAAGCATGACTTTTGCCACAAAATACATTTCGTTGAATATTTCATTTAAATGTTTAAAGTAATTGAATTACTCTCTTCTCTAACTCGAGTGTGAAATCTAATGAGTGTTTAGCTTTACTTTTCTTATTGTATTTAAATTATTGAACTCAATTCAAATAAGTTATTTCTAAGAGATAATCAAGGTCATTTCATGGCTGGAATGGCCATCAAAACGCTTCTCTAGTTTGGTATTTCGGAAAAGCACAGAATCCTTAATAAAAATTTGCCAAGTTCATCAATCATTATTATTATACATTAATTGAGGAATAGCATGATTAACTCTGACAAAGAGCTTGGTGATTACTACTCTCAATATAATTAAATTCTGTTTACTGAGTGTAACAAAAATATTTGAGTTATTGATTCGTAAATTTTTGAATTATCTGTGACTCGAGTTAAGTCTTCTTCAAAAGTGAAGTGAAGTTTCTCTGACTTCATAACAATTCATCGAATCATTGGACTGAATATAAAATCAAAGTTCAAACAGAGGTTATTATAACCAAATATATTATCCTCAAAAACGAGAGGATTCAGCACAAAAATGAGCATGATACTCCAAATAGATTAATGCTTTCCATTAAATTACTTATAAATAAAATGGCAAAACTTACCTCTTTTTCCTCTCTGCGGATGGAGTGTCTTCAAGATCACCGATGAACTCAAACACTGGATATGAGATCCTCTCTTCAATATGTGAAGGCTCAGCAAGTGCAAAGCGATTCATATCTTGGTGAAAAATAAGTGGAGGAGGCGGTGGCCTCAACACTGGATTCGAGGCTGACATAAATTGTGGGGATGAGCCTGATATTTGGTAATGAGGTTCGTGATGGTGAACATCATGGTGATGATGATGATGAACATGATCATATGGGTTGTGGTGGTGGAAATGTGTTTCATGGTGAAAAGGTAAATGATCTGGGTGCATAACAGGAAGGGCCTGCTGTGGGTGTGGTGGTAGTGGCGGTGGAGGCAAACGACCATGCTCGGCCGAATGTTCTATGGGATGAGTGGGAATCGGCAAATGAACCTGAACAAAAAAAGAATCGTTTGATTTTGATTAATAATATTGGTCATGATCAAATTATCACCGGTAATGGCAGAGGCATCAGAGTATGAATATTAGGCGGTCGCGACTCCGAGGGAACCATCTTTTCCTGATTCTTGCCATCGATATAATGAACTTTGAAATCCTTCAGATGTTTGATATCTTTTTTGGCTTTTTTATTAACTTTCTTGTCGTCCATAAAACGGAAAATATTTCTGAGTTTAAAATCTCGTTTCGCTGTCTCACAGACTTGAACTGTAATCAAGACTATGGACAGAACGACGACAACAACGCTGAAGACTTTGACCAAATTAATCATATCTGAGAGTATCTTCTCTTTGATTGAATTGTTAGCAAAATAAATGGTTTGCATAAGTTTTTGACACTCTATCGACTCATCCTATGTTTGGCGAACATAACTCAATCGAAGGATATATTTAAATGAGTTTTTTCAGCAAATGTTTGTCTATTATTTGTCGGATGAGTTGCAGTTACGGTGACTGCCATTAATGTCACAGAAAAAACTCGATTCATAACCAAAGAAAACCATTTTTCCAAATCTTCCCTTTTGAGAATGAAAACCCATTTTTGAGGTAAGCTTTTGTCGAATTTATAACAAATAGTTTAGCAAAAGATCCTCAACTGATTCAACTGATTCGGGATAAATGTTTTCTTTTTATTATCCATTTGACAGCAAAGATGTCTCTATTTTATTGAGTTTCGGTTTAATTATTTGAAAATCTATAAAATGTGGAAAAATATTTGTATTGAAAACTTGTTATAAAATCAAAGAATTGTTTTGAAGGAAACGCTTGAGTTGTTATCAGTGACATTGAATTCTCTCCCCTTGTGATCAATATTTTCGTTTAACATCAGATAATCAACAAATTATATGACAGAAGAAAAAACTGAATTTATTGTATTAAATAAAAGTTAAATAAATATATTTTAAATCTTTAACTCAGAAATTCATTGAATTCCTTCTTGTATTACATTCTATTCGTGGTCTTCACTATCAAAAGCAATGTTTTTCACCTTTTTATTCTTCAATTCTGCCAAATATAAAAGAAATTGAATTAAGTGGAATATAATGGCAGAGAGGACTTACCCATGCAATTAGGTTGAGCTCCAATCCATTGACCATTTAGGCAGACATGAATGGCGTCCCCCAACAGTATCTGATTTTGTGGTTCAGAGCACTGATATGTAACTGTTGTGCCATCGATTGCATACCAAATGCTTTCATTAAAATAGAAGACATCATCGAAACGAATGATTTTGTAGTTCGGGTTTAAGTCATTCCTCTCCTCTCCTTCTTTGGGACAATAACTCTGAGGAATACATTCAGGATATGTTCCGTTCCATCGCATGTCATAAACACATTTGCGAGAGTGAATTGATGTCTCTGACAATTAATTAATTATAGAACACAAAAGGCAGCCATTAATTAGTTGAATACCGGGTAAGTCTGGATTGTCGGGCGACACATATTTCATTTCATCAGAGCATTCAATCGAATAATTGATATTTGGCCACAAAATTCTGACCACTTGTCCGAAAGGCATTTCAGGCTCTCCACAAATGTGTTGTTCTATGGTTTCATAGGACTCCGCCAGAAATATAGCGATCAGTTTGTATGTAATCGAAGCAGAAGTTTGTGTCCAAATAATTATCTCATTTGAACCAAATTTCATATCCTCTTCGAAATCAGATGAATCGTTGGCATCGCATTCAAAGTCGACCTCAACTTTGGCCCCCAATCTCCACATCCTTTTAGAACTACGAAACACATGTTTGCATTGCCTGAGAGGACCGACCGATGCGTTGGCCGATAAACCAATTTGAAGGGAGTCTTCGACTGTCATATTCCGAAAATGAAAGTTAAGCCGAAAGAATGGCAGAGATATTGGTCTCTGAAGGCCTAAAGTCCAACGGATTGTATGATCGCTTTTGACCTGGAATTCGGTCCGAGGATAACGACTCGAAAGGAAAGAATTCGGGAATTTGTAATTCGGTGTAAGAGTTATATTCGTATCGAACAAAACTAAAGGCTTTTCATCAGAAATGTCCTCAACTTTTATATAATTCAAGTCATTGTTGACAACAGTTCTGCCTTTAAGTCAAAAAAATAATTTACCGAAAATCGAGAAAAGCTATGGAAATAAATTTGAGTGAATGAGTGAATACAAACCGCATCTAAACTGCATTCCAATCCATTTTCCTTTAGTACAGAGTTTTCTCTGTAAATGATTCCAATATTGGTTGCACTGAAAGGTCACTTCTTCGCCCTCTTTATACCTCTCCTTATCGGGTATGAGACGCGAATTGAATGGTTTCTCTGGTCGACCACAGAAGCCATTGATTTGATAGGAGTGGACGCCATTCAAGTAAAATAAAAAGTTTACAAAAAGTATCGATAATTGGATTAAAGCCATTCGTCGCAAATGTTTTGTCAAATTGAATAAAACTAAAAGTTTTTATAGTTTTGGTTTCTATTGAGAGGATGTGAAAGAATCGGAGCATTTGGCACATCCTCTCAACAGTTTGTGTTACGTCAGGTCAGCTCTCAATAAACAATTAGACTTAATATCAAACAAAAGAATTCGAAGAAATTCTGTGTAATTCCTGAAAATCATTTCAATGACAAACATTTTATTGACAATGTCTTTGACTTTCTCAGTAAATAAGTTTATTCTAATTCAACTTGCTACAAATTCTATTTTTGCTTTTGTAATTCATAATATTTTCTTGAAAAACATTCAAATGGACGGGCATTAGTTGGAATATTGTCCATGCTCATTCAACAGCGATTTTGAATTTGTATTTGAGTTAATCGGAGACTAATTACTGATTAATAATCAGTCAAACATTGGTTTTGAATGAGAAGTGAGTGACTCTTCAATTGATTATCTCAACAGAATATTAATCAAAAGTTTATTCATATTAATTGAAAGATAACTTAAGTTATCATATCATTGACACCATATTCTGATTAATTTTAAGGCATAATCAACTAATTTATTTGTTTTGCCTTGATGCTATCTACAAATTAACTAGACAAAATGTCATAAACTCAGGTAATCTCCGATAATATTATGGTTATATTATTGGATGACTCAAATTATGTGTCTCTAATAAAAATAATTAATTAAGAAATGAGCAAGTCATTTTTCAAAACATTCATTAATCATCAAGTGTTGAGTCTATTTCAAGCAATCAATTTGGTTTTGTTTCATCTGATTGAGCAGGCTCATATTTGCTGATCCAATGAGGAAGGGATTGAATTATGTAAATGTTGTCAAATAACAAATATAACGATTTTACGGATAACTATTGGAATGATATAAACATAGACTTTGTTTGATATCAGCTTTATTTTAATGGTCACATAAATATTGTAATAGTTGCTCGATTATTATTATGATTAGGTTTGGAATTTGATAAAAATAAGTGAATAATTCAAAACCAGCGCTCAATCCGTAGGCGAAGAATAGGAGAACTGTATTGGAGTTGAAAACAGAAGCGAATGAATGAATCGTTGAATGCTTTCTAAGTCTGACTTTTCATTCATTTAATTACACTTAACGTCATTCAAACCAATAATCATAATAACAAACATTTGATTTCATCTGAATTTTCAATGAATTAATCGATATTTCAATCATTTGATTCAAATCCTGATTAATGTTATGAAATAAAAGTGAATTATCTCTAAAATTAAGTGAAATAAACGATTAAATATTGAGTGAAAATGTCTGCAATGGATAACAATCCGATGAGAAGACTGTCGTTAGTATTGATTTTAATTCATTTATTCAAACAATACTTAAGAGATATTAATTGGATTCATCTGTTTATCCCTCTCCCGACCGGTGGACAGAGCGACGGGTGATTCGCTTTATATCATTTTAGGCGTTCCCAAGACCGCGACCGCCGATGAGGTCAAAAAGAGTTACCGCAGAGTAATAACCAAATTATTATCGATTTTGTCGTTTGTTTGCAAACATTTTATTTGCTTTTAAATGCATTTCATTTAATTTTCCACAAAAAATATTTTCGTAATTCTTGATATTAACTGAAAATTATAGAAATTCTTGATATTTCTCAGAGCTTTTAATCCTATTTCCGGATTAATCACTGAATTTGATCCTTATTTCAATGATTTGTCACAAATTATATCTAATCTATGAATGGAATCAGTTTTCTAATTATCGGTAAAATGAGCCCAAAATCTAATTTGAATTAAATTTGATTTGAAAACCATTGCCTTAAAGAGGCTTTTATTTAGGTTTTAATTATTGTCTCAATTCTTAAATTTAATAATTTTATCAAAATTTTAATAATTAATGAAATGTCTAAACAAATAATCAATAATTTGTGCGAAAAGTTACTCATTTTGACCATTAATTGGGAAAACAGTATATTTTATGATCCCTTCCATACGTTTTGCGCAAAATTCAATTATTAAATGAGTTTTGAATTGTAGTTAGCGTTGAAATATCACCCTGACAAGAATCCTAATAACATGGAAGCCGGCGAAAAGTTCAAAGACATAAACAGAGCGAACACCATATTGTCTGATATCACGAAACGTAATATTTATGATAATTACGGATCTCTTGGACTGTATATCGCGGAACAGTTCGGCGAAGAGAACGTCAACACATACTTCGTGCTGACCAGCGGTTGGTGTAAAGCGATATTCCTGTGCTCTGCGATCGTCACCTGTTGTTACTGCTGTTGTTGTCTCTGCTGTTGTTTCAACTTCTGCTGCGGTAAATGCAGACCAAAACATCCCGAAGAAGACTATATTCCAGATCTGGTCAGTAATTGGATCACAACTTAGAATCAAATAAATTACTAATCAATTGGTTTTCTATCAAAAGGAAGGGGAAGAAGAGGACACTTCTCATCTGAAAAAGGTATGAATTGTTTCTAATTCTAAGCTAGCTACTTTTTGTCCATTAAAAATACTGAAATTTTAACGCTTTGGTCGTCTGAAAGGAGTTGTCGGACACCAATTGAATGCTTATAATTGATATTTAATTAATTGGATGAATGATTTATTGGAGTCAATGAATACTCGAGTTTTCGGTTATTTTATTATTGCTTTGAAATGATTTCAAACATATGTTGTATTTGACAGAAGTTATGAATACATTATTTTAAGAGATATTTACAAATTCTAAACAAATTTATTACAAAAATGTATAACAATTTTATACTCATTTCAATTGTCTCACAGAATGAATGGGGAGAAGACGTGTCGGCAACCGATGGAAACGGTTCCACAATCACTAGTCAGCCACCGTCATCACAAGCGCCGTCATCTGATGCCTGGGCCGGCGACAAGACATCCATTCCAATAGCAATGCCGGCTCCGGCCCCGGCCGACAGCTGGGGACCGGACGAGACCACAGGCCTGAAGGATGGGTACACCCATCAGACCTCTTACATGAGTTCATAGGTTTTACATTTAATTAAATTAATTTGAATTTAGGTTTTTATCGATTAAAACAAACAATACTTTCAATGAATAATTTTTTATTGTCTTTCGTCAAAAGTTATGTCGATTTTTGTGATTTAAAACACTTTTGTCAACAAATAAACGTTATTTCGAATGCATTTCTCTCTTCATTACTACTCTATTGATAGCCTCTTATGAGACAACACTTGATGACTATCGACAATAAAAAATTACCTAAAATTCAGTGCATTTTCTCGACAATAGACACCAATTGATGTTATATTAAGCCATAACCCAAATGTTAAAACACTTCTCTTTAATGTGTATTAAAAACTCTTCACTTGTTTTTCATTCATATAATTAATTAATTCTTAATTTAGATATTTTTCGACTAATATTTCATTTGTTTTCAACAAAATCCCATTGAATTTAATGTAAAATATTTACGAAATTCATTTGATTTCATTCGAAATAATCGAAAAATCGATTCCAGGCTTATATCGAATCACAGTTTTCATAAAAATTAATTTAATTGATATCAAGACTAACCAACTCTTGTAAAAGAGGACAGCCATAGGTCTGTCATTGCTGTGGCTCTGAGCCAATGACCAATAGCTGTGATTTGTTGATGGCCTGGACTCGCATTTATATTACCATTGATTGATCTCTTGGTCACAAACGAAATAAATTATT